>ML806510.1:119034-131927 GCA_009831015.1 Picea engelmannii | reverse complement strand
CGAAAAGGAAGGTGGGTGAAACCATCTCCTTGAACATTGGGACACCCGAGTCTCCAAAGAATGTTAAAATAGGTGCCAATGTTCTGATGAAGAGAAAATGAAGTTTGCCAAGCTGCTTGGAGAATTTCAATATGTTTTTTCTTTGTATTATGAGGATCTTTGTGGATTTGATCCTGCTCTTATACATCATGCCATTCCCATCAAGGAAGGCATAAAACTAATTAGGCAGAAACAAATACCTATCAACCCTGCATTGGATGCAACTATTCGAAAGGAGTTGGAAAAAGTCGTGAAAGTTGGAATCATCTTTCCAGTCAAATATTCTGAATGGGTTTCCAATTTGGTTCTTGTTCGGAAAGCAACCAGTCACATCAGATTATGTGTTGACTTTCGTGCATTAAATCGGGCTAGTATAAAAGATCACTTTCCTCTCCCTAACATGGAAATAATTTTACAGCAAGTTGTAGGGTCACAAATGATGTCCTTTATTACTTGTTGGGGTACCTTTGCTTATGGATGTATGCCTTTTGGCTTATCTAATGCAGGTGCCACTTTTCAAAGAGCTATGCAAATATCTTTCGACGATTTGATCGGCAAGATCATTCAGATCTACCTTGATGACTTAATTGTGTACTCTAAAAACTGATCAGATCATTTTGGTCATCTAAAAAGAGTTCTCATGCAATGTAGGAAATTTGGCATCTCTCTAAATCCTTCTAAGTCCATTTTCGGCTTTACCAAGGGAAAGCTACTTGGACACATTATCTCTGATTCAGGAATAAGCATTGATCCTGAAAGGATTGCTGCTATTCTTAATCTCCCTACTCCCACTTCCAAGAAGGATGTTCAAGCTTTTATGGGTGTTATTAACTTTGTCCATAGGTTTGTTCTAGATTTTGTTATGATGGTCAAATCAATTCATAATCTGCTTAAGCAAGATCGTTCTTTTTCTTGGACAGATGATGTCGAAAATTCTTTTGTAGGGATCAAGAAATCAATCAGCTCCGCACCAGTTTTGGTGAAGTAGGATTTTGAGAAGGAATTCACGATATATACTAATGCCACCAAGGAAGCAATTTCTGCTATCCTCATGCAAAATGATGACCAAGTTAATGAAAAACTAGTGGCTTACATGAGTCAAAGTTTGTCTGATGATGAATTTAAATATTCTTTTATTGAGACACATGCTTTCTCTCTTATTAAAGATGTTCAAAAGTTTCGCCACTTCATCTTAGGTAAGCATACATTGGTAAAAGTCCCTTTACCTGTTGTCAAGTTTTTTCTCTCACAAACTTATCTTTCAGGGAAGCTTTCACATTTTCTTGCCAATATCCAGGAGCATGATTTGAATATCGTGACTTCTACCACTATCAAGGGATGTGACTTAGCCCTTCACTTAGCTCATCATGCTGAGAATAGTGAAGAAATTGATGAACAAGATGGTTCCCTATCATCACTATTCTAGATTGATAATCAGATCCTTCCTGTGTCTAAACATCCCTAGTATAAGAATTTAGTTTACTACTTACAAAACCAAACATGTCCAGACAACTTAGACACTCATCAAAGAAGAAGAATCTGTCTTGAATCCACAAGATACATCATTATAGCAGACTTCTTGTTTTGAATATCTGCTGATGGTGTGTTTCTTCGTTGTTTAAACAATGAGGACACACAAAAACTGTTGCAATAAACTCATGGTTCTTCAAATTTTGTCATTCATGTAGAAGGTCATTTTTTTGCTAAAACCACTACTTTCAAGATTGTTAGAAAATGATACTATTGGCCTTCAATATTTCGTGATTCTTATGTTTTTTCGAGATCTTGTGACAAGTGCCAAAATTTTGTTGGGAAATAACGCCTTTCAACCATGCCATTACAACCTATCCTCCCAAACTTTCCTTTTTTTAAGTGGGGATTGGATTTTATTGGTCCTATTAATCCTCCATCTTTAGCAGGACAAGTTTTTATTTTGACAGCCACAGACTATTTTATGAAGTGGGCTGAAGTTGTCCCACTTAAACATTTGACGAATGATCAGGTGATTTCTTTCCTTGAAAATAACATCTTTTCCAGATTTGGTCTTCCATTGGAAATTATTACAAACAATGGTCCCGCTTTCATTTCTGCTAAGTTGACCCAATTTTTAGCTAAGTTGGGGGTTAAACATTTTACCTCATCATCTTATTATCCCTAAGGGAATGGGTAGGCTAAGTCTACCAACAAGAATCTGGTTAGAATCATCAAAAGGCTCATCAAAGTTCAATGACACACTCTCCTGACTTACGCCCTTTGGGAAGATCGAACTACCGCCAAGGTAAGCACTGGTTGCACTCCTTTCCATCTTGTTTATGGTCAAGAAGCCATCCTCCCTACTGAGCTGGAACTTTCTTCCTTAAGGTTGATGCTACAGATCAACGAATTAAATTCTTCTGATGTTTCACAAAGGATAAATGCACTCCTAGCTTTAGAGGAGCAAAGGATGTTTGCCTTGGATAATATAAAAAGGAGACAACAGACCATTAAGAAGTATTTCAACAAGAGTGTCAAAACTGTCAAATTTAAAGTCATTGAAAAGGTACTGTTGTGGGATTCAACTCATGCTGATAGGGGAAGACACTCAAAATTTCAAAAATTATGGTTGGGTCCTTTCAATATCATTTTTGTCTTGGGTACTAACTCTTATATTCTAAAAGATTTGTAGGAGCGATTGTTTTCCTACAGCACTAATGATTCTCACTTAAAACACTACATGGAACCAACTTGAAAAGTTTTAACGTTGTTTGGATTTTCTGTATATTAGTAGTCTAGTTCTATTTTCATTTCCACCACTACTTTTCATTTATGCGTTTACAGTAGTTTAAATTCGTCTTTTATTTAATAGTTTTCCTTCTATTTTTTTTTGCAATTCTGTCATTTTATTTCTGTTGTTTTAAAAATTTTGCAGTTCCATTTTGTCATGACTTTTATTTATTTTCATATTTTAGTTTAATTTTTGTCAATAATAAGATGATGGATCAGTTCTACCATAGTGACACTCTTGCAAGGTATTGTTAGTCAATAACAATCAAGCTTACACAACTGTTAATTGAATTTGTTATTTGCTTTCACTGTTGTCTTATAAAGAAATTGGTTATCTCCCGCTTTTGCTTTCCATTTCTTCATCCATTTGAGAGTTAAAAGAGAAAGTCCATAAAATTTTTCTCCTTGAAGTCAAGAGAAAATTTTGGTTGAAAGATTATGCATACAGGGATAAACCCCCTCATACTTAATATTTTTCATGAGTTATTCCCAAATTCCTGATCATTTTTCCATTAAATCCGCTCACTTCCCCCTGTTGCATAATCATTTTGATTATACCTTCTTGATCCGATGTTCTTGGTCTGCGAAACCATACATTTTTTGTTCTTAATCTGTTGGAAACATATTTCCCTGTGGAGTCGCCATTTTGTTGACGATAAAAATCGCAATGAGGAATTTAGTCGGCAAAGTATTGCTAAAGCCTATTACTTAAACTATGCTAATGATATATATACTAGTAGGTGGGACCCCCTTGTATACTAGAGGTTCGGAGATAGTCTTATCACACATTTTATGTTGTTGTTTCGATGTTTCTTATAGGGTTCTATATGGTTGATGATGCAGTCTTGGTTTTGCTTGTGACATAATGGCAGATGGATAATGCATTTTATGTGATGATTCTATGATTCGAAGCTCTAAATTCCATGTTATGAGTGGCATATATTTACTGTTTTTACATTTGATATTGTCACCGTGATTCATTATCTATTACATCTACACAAGACACATGTTAGTAACAACATGAAACAAAAGCAATGGAAAGAAACTTATGAAAAAAATTCAAGGAAAGGAACTATACTATGCTATGTTAAGAATTTATGTGCAAATGAAATAAAAGGAAGTTAGTATTAATCCTAACTAGCAGTGTTAGTGGATATACAAATTATATTGATCTATATTGGGCGCATTTGATATACGGTATGGTATGGTTTTTGGCTGGCTGGAGTGTACTACGAAATTGAATGGGGTGGAAGATGGAAGCAACGTGTAGTAAATGCACGTCAGTCCATAATTATCCCATCAGTTCATCACCCTAGCATGGTTGTTGTTTCATTTGGTTTGTTGTGGTTAAGCCCCGAGATTCAAGCCTGGAAGGAACTTCTCGAACTGTTGGCCCTTTTTAAAGCCATTGGTTACAGGTATGGTTATTTTTTCCCATCCATGAATTTTGCTCTATGTATGAAATGGGCGATGGCTCGATAATGTGTTGGTTTGTGTTTTCCTGAGATTGGCAACTGTGTAATGCGTGGGTATTTTCTCTGGAATGACTGTGTGGCTATTTGTTTGCAAATGGAAAAATTGATTTGTTGAAGTTGTGATTTCGTTGGTTGTTATGTGTGGTGTGTTAGCACTCTGTAAATTTTGTTTGGTTGATAGACAAACGACAAAGGTAATTGTTTCAACCTACTTTAGAGTTGAGGCACTAGCCTGCTCAACTCAGAGAGGGCTCTCTCGTGTCATTTGGTATTTCTTTGATAATCAATGGCTAGATTTGGTTTGTTTTGGGGGTTTTAATGAAATTGCTAGCAAAGAAGGGGAGGAACACATAGGGCTATGGAGTCAAAATTCTAAAAGTGAACGAAAACAATGATCAGTTGGTAGAACACTCTAGAGGATAAAGGCTAAATGAGGTGATGAATCTGAGTTATTCTTGAATTTAAGTAGAGTTTAGTAAGATAGAGAAAAAAAATAACTGCATCAGAGCATTACTGAAATGAATTCTGAATTATTTAAGAAGACAATTAAACAATTTAAATTGCTTAAGCCAAGAGCATCATAAGATGAATTTTGGGCCTTTACCTCTCCAATTTAAACATAAGAAAATGAAAATGCAATAAAAGAACACAGGGAATACATACAATGAAGGGAGACAAAGCTCATATCACCACCATTGAATCTTTTCATAGAGACTTCAAAAGCTTCTGCATATATATTCAATTCAGCTTCAGAAAATTACAAATAGAGTTTGAAACAACCAAAAAGGTGCCCTTGCACTTCTGCCAACATTAATTCATTCAAGTGTCCTAGTATTTATACAATTCGATACAATGACTGAAACTGAAGTGTTTCATCTTCTAAAACTAATTAAAACAATTTCAACTGACAGTATCAGTATATGAACCAATTTACAATGATTAACAAAAATGTTTCAAAACTAGGGACAAATTTCTCTGACTGCTCGGCTTCCTCTGTGCCATCTGTCTCGCTCTGATCTTCTGTCGAATCTACAAATTTGGTGACATCGGGAGGTCATTTATTGGCTATGGGGAAACTGCATTTTGTTTTACCCAACTGCACAATTTCCTTCCATTATGAGTCAGAAGGAATTTCATAATCCATCATTTCTTTTATCATAATCTCTAGGTCAATGAATGTAGCATAAGACATAGTCGGCAACCCGATTTTCACTATTTTGAATAGATTTAAAATCTCGAAGTCAGAGGCCAAGTGTTCCACCAAACTGGGTCCCTTCAGGTTCTCTTCCAAGTCTTCAAATATTGAATGATCCATCCTACGCCGAGTGAGGAGAGAATTGTATTCTTCCTGGTTGTACAATTTCCCTTTACCATCCCAAAATGGTGGGAGGCCCTTGATAAACAATTGTTCAAATGTATCCTTAAACTGTTGTATACTCTGTTCCATTTGTACTGCTTTGGTTTGAACCAATTTGAGCAAATTGTGTTTAGCGATGATCCTCCTGGCCCAACTGATCAATGCAATTCTGTCCTTTACCCCAATGGTCCGAAGATCAGCAGTGGGCACAAAATTTAGCAAGTAAATAACATTATGGTCTCATTCCAAGGGATTTTTTGCTAGGGTCTCATTTACAATAGTACATCTACTTCAGGCAGTGAGAGCCACATTGTCTCTGTCATTTATAAAATTCAAATAAACATTGAAATTGGTAGCTTCAGCAACAACAGCATCCCATATTATATGTTTAGCTCCTTGAAATAGGTTTTTTCCCTTCAACCTTATTTTCAACTTGTTCACCCTCTCTTGAAAATCTTGATTCTCTCTTTGGAATTGGGCCATCTTTTCATTATTCATTTTCATCTCTTGTTGCAGCTTCTCTATGACCTCTTTGAGGCTCTTGATTTACCATGTCTTCAAGCTTACTTGGGACATAGATTGAACCAATCCATCAGTGCTTGACCCAACTTCTGTATTTGAAGGTACGATAACAACCATATCTGATGTTGCTACCTGTCCTTGCAACCAATTCTCTTTCTCCTTTTCTAGTTGCAACACTTTAGCTTTGTAATTTAATGCTTCTTGTCTGAATGCCTCCTTTTCTTGCTCTAAAGAAGCTAGCTCTACTATCTGTGGAAGTTCTGTGGGGAACATCTTCAACTTCTTTTTTAGGCTTTGAATCATCTTGTCTTTTTCATCCAAAGAAGATTTTACCCCTTGAGGGCCTTTTGATTCCAATCTTTTGACCTGTGTTATCCAGGCTTTGTTGGATGCTTTCTCCTGCTTGAGTTGTCCATCTAGTTTGAGTGCATGTGTTGTCAGTATTGAAACCCTCAGACACAAACTTAGGTAGTCTGAATATAGCATGTCACTGACATTCCTGTGGAACTTTACTTTGTTAGGGGCACCAATATTCCCATAATGCATCTTGATTTCAGATACTTTATCATCATCAACCACTGCTATGTTAAATGTATTTATTTCCACATCCCTAACTGAGAGCAGGGAAGCCTTATGTTGGGAAATATTTTCTACCTCGGGCAGCGGGTCTCTTATTTCACTATTGGCCATACTTCCCTTAACAACATACTGCTTCATTAAGTCTTCTTTGGACTGATAAATTTCCCCAGGTGTCTTGCTATATACATATTTCTTGCTGTTGAAAACCCTTGAGATGCTCTCACTCTGTGGCATGTTTCCTGTACTAGCCTCTTTTTTCTTGGTTGCACTTTCCACCATCTCCATGCTTGTTTTCTCTTCAGGTTCTTCTTCTTCTAGGTCCACTACCTGGGAAGATGGTATGATTTTCACTTTCTTGAGAATGTTTTGCTGACTACTGGCACCCAGTGCCTCTGAACTACTCCTCTTGTTATAAACACTCGTCTTTGGATCTTTGATAATTAGCTTTGGAGAAGATTTCTGTGTCTAGATCCACTGAGGTGCAAACTCCATTTGTTGTGTGTGATGAACCTGCAAAGTGACTTCTACATTTGCACAGGTTTCCAAGTTTGCCAATCTATCAATCTCTTCAACTTGCTCATGCTCGTAGGGGCCTTGTCTACTCATCAGTCTTCTCTTAGATATGATCTGGTGTGGGTCGTATCTCCTCCCTTGTAACTATGTAAACCCAAAATCACTAATTTTGGCTTGGATCTCAGTTAAACAGGATATGTTCTTTTCTACAAATGGTTCTACCATGAAAGGGAATTTTAAGTTAGATGCTTTGTGCGTTTTCAGGAAATGCTTCATTTCTGAAATGATCCTTTGTCTGACGAATTCCAAGGCAAAGACTCTGGTAGTCAAAAAGAATGGTAAAAGGTAAGGTCCTTCCTGGTAACCGTATACCCAAATTACAGTGGATTGTATGAAAATCATCCAGTCTCCCACCTTGTTCTCTAGATTCAGTTGCAAAGAGATTTACATTTCTTCTAAAACCTTTGGTAGGTCTATACCAAAGATGAGATTATAAACCCTGGACATGATCTTGTTTATGAAAATAAGCATGGTGATCCTCTTGCATTCAGTCCAGATGAATGTTTCTTCAGGGAATTCGGTCCTATTTGATTCCAGGAACATTCTCAGCAGGTGCGTGTAGTACCTGAAGTGTCTTAATGAATTGAATTTTACCAGTTGTTGGTGCATATTGTCAGCGATGAACTTGTCAAAACTTATACAAACCGAATAACTAGACTTTGACATGAAAAAGGTCAACAAGAAACCCAACATGACTTTTACTACAAACTTGTCATTATCTAACCCACTAGACTTCGATAACCATGACGCTTACATTGGAAGGTAACGACAAACTCTCAGAGTGGTGTTCAGGTTTAACAATGGTTTGCAGAAATAGGGTTTTTACTTTAGGGGGACACTCTCGGTAGACTGTGATCATTTTCTCTTCCTCGAAGGGCTCTGACACTGTGAGGGAGGACTCTGGTATACTGAGGGTGTGTTGAATGGATGGACTATCTATTTCACATAAGACTTCTAACCCTAATTTATTCAAAATGACCTTTTCTTCTTGTGAATATTGTTCCACACACCATCTTACGAACTCAGGGAAAGGGAAAACGACTTCTACGGAATAAGGGGTAATGGAAGCTTGGGCTGCTTCGAGGAATGGTATATGTTTTCCAACATTGTCTAGCAAATTGGATGTAGACACAAAAATGGGTGAAACTGTAATTTTCGTGTCAAATACATATGAATCCATGTCAATTAGGGATTCTTCTTTAGAGGCAGAGTCTTGCTCTTTCATGGACAAAATGACAGGGTTGGTGTCCATGGTGAAAAATACCTGTAACTCGGTGGAGGATGTGTGAAACTGGTTCACTGTTGAGATTTAATTTCGAATGGAGGGTTTGCGACACTTTTCAAATGTTCGAGTGCTTTGAAATATTATAGAATAATGACTTGGGACCCTCCTTTTATATGTTTTTTTCCATATCATGGATTGGAGAAAATGGTTTTGGGTAAACCGCCTTTTTCCCCGATGTGCCTTTGAGGGCACCATGTGTCCACGAATGAAACCACTGTAGTTTCCCCAGTCCTCCTTCGAAAAATTATCCTCCGCATTGCTTTATTTACCGATATGTGTATTAACCGTTGATCTGGGCCATTTCAAGATCGATGGTCCACCGGGTCCCATCAACTTTCGACATCGGGGATTGGAAAAAATGATTTCAAGCAGACCGCTTTTCACCCCGATGTACCTCTAGTGGTGCCACGTGTCCAAGAAATGAAACCTTGGTATTTTCCCCAGCCCGCTCTCACATAATTAAACATCATGCTATTTCTCTACCCGATATGATTCTTGGTCGTTGATCTAGGCCATTTCAAGATATATGGTCCGTCAGGCCTCACCTTTCATTCCTCCGCTATATTTATCCATATGCTGCCATATGTTACCTTATCCTCCAAACTATCGTGCTTCCATAGCGATGTAGCTCTTCGCTAAATTTCCAGGACTTGGATCTTATCAAAAAATTGTTATGGTGATAACATGGTGGAAACTGTGATGGCTCTTTGTTGGTTTTAGTAGTTATGGGTATTTTGTTGGAGGGTTTCACTCTATTTAGCCTTGTTGGCTGCCTCCTCACAGTTATGGTAACCATATTCGGTTGTATTTGGGTGCTATAGGGTTGTTGTGTATGTTTCGAACTACCTTTTGGTCAATGTGTATCTTTGAGAGCCATGTTAGTGAGTTTTTCACCTGGTCGTGGACTTATTTTTGTGATATTGGAATCAACACAGTTGGTTATGGGGTGGCCATTATGCCAAGAAGTATGTTTTATGGTTGTTGGTAATACCTGGGGTCTGCATTTCCATCGACATTGTTGTAAATTGGTTCATCTCTAGAGAAAAGCACGAGGGTTATGCCTCTACGCGTTCTTGGTATTGGTTACTGTCCAGTGAGCAATCGTTTCTCCTCTGCATCGTTGTCTACCCTACCTGATGTTGAACTGTCACACTATTACACAAGATGAGATTTATAAAAGCCTATGGATTCCACCATGATTTTGTCAAAGGTTTTCTACCTGTTGTTGATTTGTTCGACCTTTAGTCTCCTTGTGTTTTGATGACCGAGCGAACTCTTGATTATTTCTTGTTACAGAGCCCGATTTTGATAACCCCAACCAGTTGCACTCTTGTCGGGGATCTTGTTGACTGTCATAAATTGGTTGAGTGGTTATGACAGTGGTTTTGAGTATTGTCTCGTCTCTTTTGATCGGGTTTTTGGAAAGTTATAATTGGGGATGAGAATTGGTATATAGTCGAGGAGATGCCTCCTTTTGTTGTGACAGTTGCATCGATAACCCAACTGGTTTTTTTAATTAAATTGGTTGATTTGGAGTAAATGGTAATCTACAGTCAGAGGGTTGCCTCTTTTCTTTATGCATTGATCTTTGTGTTCCTACAACGTGGTGTCAAATTGTAGTTGGTGGCTACTGTGTGTTTGATTAGTCCCGATCAAGATCATTGCAAGTTGGGGAAAATGATGATTGTGACTTGGTTGTTTACTATGTATGGTTTATGGAAACATCGTGCATTGTTTTGTTTTATTGCACCATCAGAGATGAAGCATGGGTTTTGTAGTATGGTTTCATTGCAAGTTTAATTGTCAAAAGAATGAAATCGAGTGAGTTTTAAAAGGGTCTGTTCAACTCAGGAGAAGACCTGTGTCTATGTTTGATTTGGGAAATTGTGAATTATGGGTAGTGGTTGATATACTATAGAAATATATGCTAGACAAAGATGAACTAATATGACTGTGTGCTCCTTTTGATTTTGTTTTAAATAAAAATGAGAAGGAAATGAAAAGAAACAAGAATTCTATTAAAAGGAAGGTTGAAAGGCATACTGATTCTGAGTATGATTATACACTGTGTTAATGGAAAAAGTTTGAAGATTTGAATGTGTGACATTGAACAAGTTTTGACACACAATAATTGTTTAATTGGTGTTGGAATCATTTGTATTGAATACAGAGTTGTTTTTATGGATTAATTAATTGGTTTTTCGAATAGTATTCGTTCTTTTCCCTACCATTATTTCACTTTTCTCACATTACAACTCCCCTCGCCTTCCCATATTCACTACCTACTCCTTGTTCTTAAACTTTAATTATGGTTAAGATAAATTGTGTATTATGATAGTTAAAGGATCGCGTAGGGATGAATTACAGTGATATATTCTTTTGATTTACGATACAATTGATTGTTTGATGTTTGTGAGCAATAATCATGATCTATTCCCCCTTATTTTAACACTTTTCGCTCAATACAATCCCTCACATATCCCAAAACCCTTGTTCACCCCCTGCTCATTGACAAGTATTAAGTGATTTGTATGGATTGGATTGCATGAGTCTGATATGTTGCTAAGCCAAACTTTGTTTCATATTTAAAAGAGTTTCCATGTATGGTTGTTGAAGAAACTATTTCCTAATGAATAATGCATACAGGTATGAGCTTTTTTAGCAGAGGTAGTCATGGTCGAGGTAACATAGGAAGAGGAAATTGGAACAGAGTCCCTATAAGGCCAAGGTTCTCTATATAGTTTAATGCAGACTCACAAGATTTATGCCAGCTATTTCAATATGGGTTTTTTAACTAGATTGGGAAAGGAGTGGTCCAACTTAGTCCTGAAATGCCTCCCTTCCAAGACCCACAGGTCCTTGGTATCACAGTACCCCCTCATGTTTCACTACAACCTGAAATCCCTGAAAACGATGGATGGCAAGAGATTGTCCACCCGACAGTCTCCCAACATCGTGGCTGGCCTAACTTGTCTCTACTAGCCCCTCCACCTATTAATCAAATTGTCCAAGCTACCCTTGTCCACTCACCAGTATAGTATTCCCATGCAAGAAAAAGGTTAAAAACCAAGGCCGACCATGCTCCTGACAAAGGAAAAGTCATTGTTGCCCCCTTCTCACCCTCAAATGACTCTGCCAAAGCTGTGTCCTCCCTCATGCATTTGAGAGATCATTGCTCTGATGTGATCAGTGAGATTAGTCTTAAAGGCTCCACATAGCCTAAGGAAAATTTAGAGAGATCAAAGGGTGACAGCAACAAGAAGGGAAAGATTGCCTCCCAAAGTGGAAAATATGGATTTTGAGTGTTTTTATTTATTTATTGTTGAGAACAATTGACTTCTAAAATTTTGGACAACACACTATTTTTTGGATATATGGGTAATAAATTTTTGGAAATAATTTCAATTATCATTGATATAAATTGTCAAAATATGAAAGTGATGATGGGAGTCACAAGGAGGGATGTTTTATTTGATTAACTAGTTGTGTTATGATTGTTAAAGAACTAAAGGGAGTCACAAGGGGTCCCACCTACTAGTTATTATTTATTAAAAACACTTATTATGATTTTATTACTTTTTCCCCTTAACTAAAAAATTGGTTGAGTTTTAGTTAACTTAACTAAAGAAGTAGTTCAACTACTTCAACTAATTCTAATTGCTTAAAGGAAAAAGGAAAAGGAGGAACAAGATGAGAATAGAAGGAGAAGCATATATGATACCGACTACGACTCACACGGTTTGGGACCAGCAGTCTGGCTATAGCACAGTGGCTAGCGGGCTCTCTACGATGTAAACTATGACAACTACCGGTCGATATAGCGTTTACTCACCTATACGGGGGACCAGTGGCGGCTATCATCGCAACCATCATAGTGATCGACAGATCATCGAGCCAGCCGGAACCTATGCTATGACTCGACGCCAATCGCCAGTGTTGTAGCTAACACTGATGTCTATGTCAAACCTTTTTCAATAAATCCACCACCACTTGGACAACCAACAACGAGCTCTATAAACCCTCAATCCATGGCTAACGACTCAACTCCACAACGATATCTATTCTTACTTCTCTGAAGGTGGAATACTTGGATCTATGCATTAGTAGGATCGGGCATACTCGAATATAGGCATGGAGAGGAAGAACCGTTGAGAAAAAATAAATGGGTAATCAATTATGGCAATTGGATTCCAGAAACTATGTGGGCTAAGTGGGATTTATAAGTGCCATAGTCGGGAGGATTGGGAAATACTCCTGCATTTGAGGTGGGAATATCATCAATTGGGTACGCTGGATAAAA
>ML806510.1:99627-110014 GCA_009831015.1 Picea engelmannii | reverse complement strand
CAATGAATATCTGTCTAAGTGAGAAAGTGATTCTTATATGAGGTAAACAAGGATATATTAGCTGAATTTCCAAGGGAAGATGAAGTAAGGAAGGTGAAATTCCAAGGGAGGATGAATTCTTGTGAGGATGTGTTCTAAGGTATATTATTTAAAGGTCATCTTGTCTTTTTTGCTATAACATTTTTTCTAGAATGATTCTGAGAGAGAAACTTAGAGGCCATTGAGATGACATATCAAGGTACATGTGGTATAAATTTCATATTCTTGTTCATTGTATATTGGGAGATACACTCCATGGAAGATAGGGTTTTTGACTAGTCTTGAAACTAGTCTCAAACAGGTTTTCTGAGAAAAATAGTCATAAATTATTCATAGAGGATCCAAATTATATGAGATCAATTGAATTGGAAACAATACATTTTGTAGTATGTTGTGTGCGAGTTTCATAACTAGATATAAAATATTCAGCACATGGAATTCTCTACAAGTTCACTCTCTAGAATAAGCCAGAATTCAACAAGGTCTTCCATTTTCGCTATAACTCCTTTTGTTGAATGATTCAAGAAGTGAAAATTGGAGGAATTTCAGAGAATATATTGAAGAATATTGGGTACAATTTTCATACCTTTATTCATTAAAATTACAGAGTTATGCTTGTTTAAAGTTAGGGTTTATGACTAATCCAAAAGCTAGTCCCGTGACACTAAGATAAAGTTTGATGAAGATGTTATTCTCTTGTGTTGAAGTTGAGGAAGTTCTATAGGTCTGTGATCACATACACCATGTATATTATAGATTTACAAGTATGTTTATATGCATGTTTTGAGGGTTACATTTTGATGATGTTATGGTGAATTCTTGAGGCAAGTCTTTGGTATATTGTTGAGGCATTGGCACATGCTTGAGGCACATCTTAGGTGCATGGTTGAGGCATATACTTGGTATATGATCTTGGTTGTTTGGTACTTTATTGAGGCAATTCAATGATGATATCTTATGGTACATGGTGCATGGCATGATTGCGACATGTCATGAGTGATATGTTATGTGGTTGAGGCACATCTCATTGTACATTGTCTATGGTACATGTTGGTACATGGTTGATGATATGGTACAGGTTTCGTAAATGGTATGATACAGGTTTGGTACATGATTTGGTATACGTTTGGTACATGTAACAACCCCTTCGTTATGACTACAAGCGAAGCATAGATATTTTTTTTTTCTTTAAAGGGCAAGAAGGCAATGAGGACAATAGTATGACCACATCATAGACAACGAACATAAGCACGTAACCCCGACTATAGGCAACTATGACACAATGCACAGGCACAAGGGAGACTGGGAAAAACACGCACAGAATAACATGGAGGAATGACTACCCACCCGACACAGACTTGACCATGCCTACGAGCTAAGGGACAACATCCCCATACCGACACAATGGCCTAGACGAACAAGACTAGAACCTCAAGGTGCTCAAACCCAACACCTAAATGTGTTCATCCCACGTGCCCAAGTCAACATACGATGCTCTGCCACACTCACACGGAAGGCACCGACTCTGACCAAGATATGATTCATCACTAACCAATAGGGTGCGCCTTGATCCCTTCATTAGGAACCATGTTGTCCCCAGATGAGAGGTGCAACAATAACCCTGGCGCAAACATAATCTAAAAGGGCCAAGACTCAAGACCAACCCACGTGCTAGGAGACCGAAATATCTGACACAAGACTACACCCACACCCAAGCATTGGATCAACAAGACTCCGGACGACGATACTCAAAGGAAGAAACACAACTATTACGCGACTTTTCCAACACCCCAATCGCTCATCAAGTCTAAACTCCTCAAAATTTTCCATCTAAAAAAAAACATTAAGTAAGATCTAACTCGCATGTCTAAATTATTAATTAGCCATTAATTTACAATCAAATGACATTAAGTTTAACCCAATTAGCAAGTCTAATTACCATTGTCCATCGTTACCATCTAATTGACGAATCTAAAATAACCAATACTAAACCATAACTACAGTTACTATCTAATTAGAAATAATTATGATCTAACTAGCATGTCTAAATATAGATTAGTCATTAAGTTACCATCATAATAACATCAATTACGAATCAGTTCGACAATCCTTCATTACACTTTAGTCAATAATTTCAATCTAAATAACAACAATTACTAATCAATCGGCAAGTCTTCTTTAATCATTACTAAGACTGAATTGACAAGTCTAAGAAGGAGGTGAGGCTATCTAATCAATCAAGGATGTCTATTCAAATGGAAGGCTGCAATACAAATTAAATACTATTGTGTTCAATACAAGGATGTTTAATCATTAAAGGCTGTACTAAACCATTAAATCTTGTCCAGTCAACGAAGGCTATTCTAATTGAAAAATCAGTTTAATCAATCAATACTGTACCAACCAAGGTTGTTAAGGGAGAAGCCATTCATTAAAGAAAAACTAAATAATTGTTGTGTAAAACATGTCATCCCTTTCCACCTGGTAGCTAAGAGTTGCTATTAAAGGAACAAGCAGTCAGCTAAAAAATTGGGTACATGCACCAACCTTAAATTGCAATTTGCAGGGAAATTACGCCATCAAAAAATGAAAATGCAATTGGTGAGTAATAAAGGAGCAGTCAAGCTAGCATTAAGTAACGAAAAGCATTCCAAAAAAGTGAATCACAGTTAACTAAATGCCTAATGCCTGGTAACACACAGAAACACACAGACATGATAGTTGGCCAAAATTGCCAGGCTATTAAGAGGGAAAAAATCATGGGTAAGATCAGCAAGCTCAGGCAAGTGCTTTAAAGAAAAATCATGGGAATTTACGACAAGCTCAGTCTCATTTTAAAAGAAAAAATCATGGGCATTTAAAACAACAATCTCAGCTCATTTAAAAGCAAGATCATGGGCATTTAAACAATAAAGAATAAGATCCTGTGAGAGTAAATCGTGGTAATATAATCTGTGTATTAATCGTAGTAACAAAATGGTGGTATCAGTAAAGAATCAAACTCTTTTTCAATTACAACAACTTAGTCACATTAAAATGGTAAAAATCGTGGGCAATCAACATGAAGACGTACAGAACATTTCTCTAGGAAATAACATGAAAAACACATCATCATTTAATTGCAATTCATGGGCATATACAGGAATCCAATGGCAGTAAGTTTAATGCTTAACTCAGTCTTCAACAAGGGCAAAAATCGCCCCAGCAGTAAAACAAAATGCAATTGAGAGAGGGGCGAATTTGCTAGGCAACAAGGTAATCAAAAAAAAAAATTCTTAAGTGCAAGACACAGTCTTCTTCAAGGCAAAAATCGCCTTAAAGTAAAAACAAAATGCAGACAGAGAAATCATTTCATTTTTCCATTGCTAGAATACCAAATATAAAAATGCAGGCATGGAATCATTTCGTTTTTCCATTGTTAGAATACCAAATATAAAAATGCAGACATGGAATCATTTCATTTTTCCATTGCCAGAATACCAAACGTAAAATGCAAAGATGAAGTCATTTCATTTTTCCATTGCCAGAATACCAAATATAAAAAAATGCAGACATGAAATCATTGCGTTTTTCCATTGCCAGAATACCAAAAAAAAATGCAGACAGGGAATCAATTCGTTTTTCCATTGCCATAACACCAATACAACACAGACAACAGTAAGAGAAACGCATGGATCCAATGGGAAAAGTCATGGAAATGATTGCAAGGGTTCTATCGGTCAAGGCGCAGAGAAAAAACCAACTAGGATGCAACAAACAATGGGTTTGGCATAAATGATTGTCTCTACTGCAACAAACATTTCATGTTAACGATGTAAGATAGGGACACAGCGATAGAGTGATAGGGTTCGTGGAGAGCGTCTAGGGACCGTTTTTGCAGCCAGAGCCGGCCATGGCCACCCCAGGGGGTGGGGATTCGGCCCCTCCCCCTCCGAGTTCAGAAGAGGATGCATTCAGGAAGCTGATTGCCAGCGGAGGCAAGCTCAAGGGCCCTTCTTCAGTTCCAAAATTCATAAAAAAGCTAGATGAAATCCCAGAAATCACCCTCCCAGAGACGCAAGCGATTAAGATAGCCCTGGCTCTCTTTGAGAGAGGGCTGGTAGGCCAGTTTATGGGACTTTGGCCCTTAGCAAAAACCACCGAAGCTTGGGTCCAAAGGAACTGGAAGCCTCTCATTAAGCAAGGAGTTACTTGTTACCCTTTGAGCAATGGCTTTTTTCTCTTCGAGTTTATAAACAAGGAAGACAAGGATCTCATTTTCAGAAATGGACCATATTTTATGGGAACCCAGGGGCTGTATCTGAATCGTTGGACCCCGGACTTCGATCCCATGGTGGAACTGCCAAAGGAGGTACCTATTTGGGTCAGGCTCCCCAACTTGCCGGTTCACTGCTGGAACTGTGAAGCTCTGCAAAAGATAGGGAATGGAATAGGGAAATTCATTGATATGGCAGACAACAAGTCCATCTACAACTGTGCTAGAATATGTGTTGAAGTGGATCTTGAGGTAGGGTTCCCGGAGGCGGTGAATCTTACTGTGGGCAACTGGTCTCACTACTAGAAACTCGATTATGAACACCTTCCCTTCAAGTGCAGATCCTGTCAAGAGCATGGACACTTCCAGAGGAATTGCCCAAAGAACCAAAGCCCAGAAAAGGAAGATGATGAGGGATGGCAAAAGGTCAAGAGAAGCAAACCAAGTCCTAAATCCAAAGATCCAAGGCCAGAGCAGGCGAGCCAACCATCATCTTCAAAGACAAACCCTCAGAAGGCACCTCCGAAAGAAGGAGCTAACAAGCCAAAGGAAACCGAGAAAGAGCCAATAGTTATAGCCACTCAGTCCCCGCCAGCCCCAGAAAATCCGATACTGGTCAATGAAACCCCACTAGTAGATGAACCCATGAAGTTGGATGAGGAGCACATCCCTTTAGATTTCGAAATGGGCGCAGATACAGATGAGGGGGCCACAGAGACCAGTAGTTCTGTTGGAACCCCAGAGAAGGCACCTAGAGGAAGGAAACCAGAGAGAAAAAAAAGGGAGGAGAAATCTTACAGGGACGTAATTGCAGGAGTTCAACATACCATCCCGGCTATGATAGAAACCAGATCCTCAAAAAAAGGCAAGGCTTTGAAAGGAGCCACCCCCCCCCTCCGGTTGTTAATGCTTTTCGTCTCCTGGAACTGCAGAGGGTTGGGAAGCAAACTAAAAGAAGAAGTTGTCAAAGATCTAGTCAGAATGACTTCCTCGGATGTACTTCTGATCCAGGAGACGAATATGGAGGAGCTTGAGACCTTCCAGGGTAGTAAAAATTTCCGGAAAAAAGGAGCAGGTAGAGCCGCTAGCGCCAGGGGAGCTTCAGGAGGTCTAGCCACCTTCTGGAACTCCTCAACGCTAGACCTGATCGAAGAACACAGCACTGTCCATTGGCTGTTCATGAAGCTATTGCACCGTGATTCAGGACATCAGGTTAGCCTCTTTAATATTTATGCTCCGGTTCTTTTATCGGAAAAAAAAAGATTGTTGGGAATCTCTGAATACTTTCCTTTCTACTAACCATCATGAGAATCTTATTCTGGCCGGAGATCTGAATGTCACCCTAGCCCTCTCTAGAAAAAAAGGAGGAACACCTGTAAGAGACCCTGCACGGGAGTGGGTTGAAGACATTATGCTGGATTGGGATCTGGAGGACATCAAACCCAGTAAAGGAAATTTCACCTGGAACAACAAAAGAGTGGGACTGGGGCACATTGCAGCCCACTTAGACCGCTTCCTGGTTCACTCTTCCTTTTTAACCCTTGGAATTTTCGCCTCGTCTGAAATCCTGCAAGCTTGCACCTTGGAGCATAAGCCCATCTCCCTTTCCCTGACCCCTGGGGAAAATCTGGGCCCGATCCCCTTCCGCTTCAGCCCGCTATGGGTCTCCTCGGAAGGCTTCCTCAAGCTAGTTTCGAAGTCCTAGAAGAAGAGTGTGTCGGGATCACCTTTCTTCATTTGGGAAGAGAAACTAAGAAGGCTCAAAGTGGATTTCAAAAACTGGGCAAAGAACCTACCCTCCCCTTTGCAGGAAAGGAAAAAATACCAAAGGGCCCTGGAGAAACTCCAACGTCATATGGAGTCTGCCCCGGTAACCCCAGCGATGCTGAATGACGAGTCGGAGCTGCAAAAGAAGCTTCACAAAGCTCTTAGAAGAGAGGAAGAGTGCTGGCGAATAAAGTCAAGAAGTCTCTGGATCCAAGCAGGAGATAAAAATACTTCCTTCTTCCACAAGCAGGCAAAATCCCGAAAAAATCATAACTCAATCAAAGAGATTCAATTTTAGGGACAAACCTACAAAAAACTTGAGGAGATCAAACTTGATGCCCACTCCTTCTACAAAAATCAGTTTACTGAAGAGCTAGAGGCCCCTACTAGACCAGAGCTCTATCCTCTCACGGTGGTCCCCAAGCTGATAAATGAAGATGACAATCGTTGGCTGACAGCCCCTATCACGAATGAGGAGATCAACAAAGATTTCCAAGCTATGAACCCAGATAAAGCCCCCGGGCCTGATGGATTCACGACCAGGTTCTATATAGCCTGTTGGGATATCATCCAAAAAGATCTAGTCAGAATGGTGAGGAAATATCAGAACTGTAGCAAAATCGGAGGGAGCACCAACTCCTCCTTTCTAGCTTTAATCCCCAAAGAGAAAGGTGCCCAAATCTTTTCAAGATTCTGCCCTATTTCGCTTTGCAATTCGGGGTACAAAATCATCACCAAAGTAATAGCAAACAGAATAAAAAAAGTCCTCCCCAGGATCATCCCGGAGAACCAGAGGGGATTCATCCACGGGAGACAAATCCAGGACAATATTATCCTAGTGTAAGAGGCTATCCACTCAAGCTGTCAAAGGAAGGAGAAAGGAATGTTAGTCAAGTTGGATCTGGCGAATGCCTTTGACAGAGTCCGACTGAATTTCCTTTTTGTTGTGATGCTCAAGATGGGATTTCACCCACATTTGGTTCGCTGGATTAGTGCCTATATAGCAGGGCTGTGGATTGCCCCACTGGTCAATGGCAGACCAACTGAGTTTTTCCAAGCCTCAAGGGGACTTAGACAGGGTTGCCCCCTATCCCCCCTGCTTTATGCCATTCAAGCGTCTGTGCTAAGCTTTCAACTGAATAAGAGCATGCAACAACGCTCCTTAATTGGCCTCTCAATTTCTCCTAGAGTTGAGAGAATTAATCATGCTCAATTTGTCGATGATACGCTCCTTCTGGGCCAAGCCAACTTGTCCACCGCAAGAGCTCTCAAGAAATAATTGGATGACTACACTGAAATTTCAGGCACCGAAATCAGTTTGAGGATGAGTAAAATTTATGGGTAGAACTGCCCTCCTATAGAAATGATTGGCATTTCCAGGGTGTTGGAAATGGAAGGAGCTTCAACGTGGGAGTCCATTAAATATCTAGGAATCCCTCTAGTCAAAGCAGCTCCCAGAAGTAACCTGTGGATGACTCTGTTGGACAAGATGAAAGCCAGGATCTTGGCCTGGGGAGCAACATGGTTGAACAAAGCAGGAAAGTTAATCCTCATAAATTCTGTTCTCACCTCTCTTCCTGTCTACCAGGCCTCCATTCTCCTTGCCCCGAGAGGATTTGTGAGAGACTTAGACAGCATCTTGAGAAAATTTCTTTGGGAAGGGGGAAGGAATGAGGGGAAAAAAATGCACGTAGTCAGCTGGGATAAGGTTAAAGCCCCCGGGATGGAAGGTGGGCTGCAAGTAAGAGATGTGGCCACTCAGAATCTGGCCATGGGAGGTAAGATTCTCTGGAAGATGATAAGAGGTAAAACCACTTGGAGCTCCAAAGATCTAAGGATTAAATATTTCTGTGGTCACAAAGAAAGGTGCCTTGATCGCCCCCCCTTGACTAGAAAAGGCTCTCCCATCCTTTCTCTCTGCCTTAAGGCTCTTGATTTGATTACCTCAAAGCTTTTTTGGATCCCGGGGAACAATAGAAAAATCAAGTTTTGGGAAGACTCTATTTTAGGACAGACCCCTTTAAGTTTTTTGGAAGGGATGGAAAACATCAAGAGTTGGCTCCATTCCTTTAGCAAAGTCACCCTGTGGGACCTTTCAGCTTGGAACCAGGACGACTCCTGGCTTAAGTGGGATTTGGGGGACTATCTGCATCACTTAGAAACTGAAGCTCGAACCCTCCTGGATGCTCTTCAAGGGTGCTCCCCCTCCTCGGCCAAGAAGAAGGACAAAAGAGGCTGGGGCTCTACGTCTGGCAGTTACTCTGCTGCAGTTGGTTATGTAGCCCTGCAAGCAATCCCTTGGGTAGCCCCTGATCCCTCGGTGTGGAGAAATCTCTGGCTTCATCCCTCCCTTCCCAAAATAGATCTCTTCTGCTAGTCCCTTCTACACAAAAATATCGTTTCTTGGGAAAACCTCTCAAAAAGAGGCTGGGAAGGGCCCTCTCGATGCCCTCTCTATGCTTGTCATGTTGAAACGTCTGTCCACCTTTTTCTCCTCTGTCCCTACGCTCTGGATCTTTGGAATATCATTCTTTGCCAGTTGAATGTACCCTTGCCCTCTTCAGTTAACTCTTTGTTTACCTCCTGGGTCGCTCTGGCTCCCTTCTCCTTTACCAAGTTGAACCTGCTAAAGCATTGCTGGATGTGGGTGCCGAAAGTAGTCTGCTGGAAACTGTGGTTGGAGCGAAACAACAGGATCTTCAGGGATATAGCAAGGACGCCGGCCCAAACTGCACTCAAAGTGAAAGCGATTCTGGGTGATCTGATAGCCTCAAAAACTAATATCACCAACGAAGTAACCCCTAACAAAGATGAGTATGTCTGGTTCCATGAGCTTGATCCCTCCCTCCTGGACAGAACCAAGCAATTTACCAAACACTATTTCCCTTGGGAAATTAGGCTGGAGGAACAAGAGTTCTTAAAGTGGAGATCTTCTTTGGAGAAGCATATCCTGCAGGTGGATGGGGCCTTGAAAGGGAATCCCGGTCCTGCGAGAAGTGGAGGGGTCCTACTCGACATCTCAGGGAAAATTTTGCTCAACGTTTCCTGGGGGTTGGGTCTGAACACCAATAATACAGCTGAAATTTTAGCAATCTGGCAGGGACTGGCTCAGGCCAGAAGGTTATCAATTTCGAATTTGGCTATCATAGGGGACTCTAGAATCTTTATCCATGCTCTCAATCAGAGGAAGGCTCTCAAAAATGTGGGCTTGGACCATTATTATAGGAAGGTTCTGGCCCAGATGAAGGATTTCGAAGAGGTGAAGTTCTACCACGTCCTCAGGCATCTTAATCAGTTGGCAGACCATGAAGCAAACAGAGGCACCTCCCTGGGAAAGGGAGTCATTAGCGTGAATGGAGCTAAAAATTATGAACCTATCCCTTAGAGTCTGGGGAGAAGGACTCGGCCGGAGTTCTCCTGTCAGTATTTGCAGAAGTCTGAAATTTGCCAGGAAGGAATCCAAAGTGCAGGCGCGAAGGTATGAGGTAGGTGAGAGAAGTCTTGTGCAGGGACGCGCTAGAATAAGGACAGGGGCGTCAAGACAGTGCTGGAACATATGCTGAAATAGTACTGGAACATAGGCTGAAACAGTGTTGTAACTTATGCTGAAACACAATGTTGTATCTTATGCTGCAACACAGTGCTGGAACATATGCTGAAACACAGTGCTGGAACAAATGCTGAAACAGGGATGGAACATATACTGAAGCACCGTACTGGAACATATGCTGAAACATAGTGCTGGAACATATGTTGAAACAGTACTGGAACATATGCTGAAACAGTGTTGTATCTTATGCTGAAACACAGTGTTGTAACTTATGTTGAAACATAGTGCTGGAACATATGCTGAAACAGGGCTGGAACATATGCTGAAACACAGTGTTGTAACATATGTTGAAACACAGTGCTGGATCTTATGCTGAAACACAGTGCTAGAACATATGCTGAAACAATACTGGGTCATATGCTGAAATAGTGTTGTAACTTATGCTGAAACACAGTGCTGGAACATATGCTGAAACAATGCTGGAACATATGCTGAAACAACGCTATAACAAATGCTGAAACAGTGCTGAGACATATGCTGAAACAGTGCTGAGCCTTAAGCTGAAACAGTGAATGGATTTTAGGCAATTAAATTTAATCCAGTTCTAATAGAAGACGTACAGGAACTAGTTCAGTTCACTAGTCTCTAGCTATAGAAGTAGAATGGCTCAGAAAGACAGGCCCGAAGAAATTCGAGGCCATTTGTAATCGGATCTGTGGCTAGTCCACCCCTTTAATATAATCTATAACCGTTTCTGTAAAAAAAAAAAAAAAAAA
>ML806510.1:48626-99613 GCA_009831015.1 Picea engelmannii | reverse complement strand
TAAGAGGGCAAAAATCGTGGGTAAGATTAGCAAGCTCAGGCAAGTGCTTTAAAGAAAAATCATGGGCATTTACGGCAAGCTCAGTCTCATTTTAAAAGAAAAAATCGTGGGCATTTAAAACAAGAATCTCAGCTCATTTAAAAGCAAAATCATGGGCATTTAAACAATAAAGAATAAGATCCTGTGAGAGTAAATCGTGGTAATATAATTTGTGTATTAACCGTAGTAACAAAATGGTGGTATCAGTAAAGAATCAAACTCTTTGTCAATTACAACAACTCAGTCACATTAAAATGGTAAAAATCGTGGGCAATCAACATGAAGAGGTAGAGAACGTTGCTCTGGGAAATAACAGGAAAAATACATCATCATTTAATTGCAATTCATGGGCATACACAGGAATCCAATGGCAGTAAGTTTAATGCTTAACTCAGTCTTCAACAAGGGCAAAAATCGCCCCAGCAGTAAAACGAAATGCAGTTGAGAGAGGGGCGAATTTGCTAGGCAACAAGGTAATCAAAAAAAAAAATCTTAAGTGCAAGACGCAGTCTTCTTCAAGGCAAAAATCGCCTCAAAGTAAAAACAAAATGCAGACAGAGAAATCATTTCATTTTTCCATTGCTAGAATACCAAATATAAAAATGCAGGCATGGAATCATTTCATTTTTCCATTATCAGAATACCAAATATAAAAATGCAGACATGGAATCATTTCATTTTTCCATTGCCAGAATACCAAACGTAAAATGCAAAGATGAAGTCATTTCATTTTTCCATTGCCAGAATACCAAATATAAGAAAATGCAGACATGAAATCATTGCGTTTTTCCATTGCCAGAATACCAAAAAAAGATGCAGACAGGGAATCAATTCATTTTTCCATTTCCATAACACCAATACAACACAGACAACAGTAAGAGAAACGCACGGATCCAATGGGAAAATTCATGGAAATGATTGCAAGGGTTCTATCGGTCAAGGCGTAGAGAAAAAACCAATTAGGATGCAAGATAATCCATACGCAAAGGTCTTTTCCAAATGGCAGAATCAACAATCAGCCAAGGACAATAACGATGGTAGACGACTGACAGGAATGTCCTTCGCTCATCATCCACGCACAGGAAAGTAGGGCATTGAGATCCATAGGTCTATTAACGTCGAAGTGGGGACAGTAGATCAGGCTCCTGGCCGACTGCTTAGGCGAGGAATGATGAGCTAGGGACGAAGGGAAAAATGACCACAACTTCACAAATCAATACACCCAAGGCGGTCAAGACATGTCAGGAATCGAAGGCCATGGGTGCCAATCAATCATCGAGCTAGGCTAAGGAAAACTCAGTCAACAACTAGAATTCTAGACAATCAATTTACTTACCCACTAAACATGCAGATACAAGCATATTACTACTACAATCTACCATGCAAAATGAAGAAAGTGTATCATTGCATGATCGCCCGCTCTGAGTTTATGTCCTGCTTGCTCTGTGCAACACCAGCTTGCCGACCGACGAGACTTCACCGGTACCTCCCAGCCAATGCTAGGGGTACTCTTCTTCCCCCTTGGTCCCCCAAGCTGCAAAGGGGTCATGTACAATATCCAGAGATTCAGCTAGCTCCCAGCTCGCCTCGCAAGGCTTAGCTATCACTCCTCACTGAGCTGGGTATTCTAACTCCCACAAGCTAAGTCATTCAAGTATAGATTTCTGCAGCGTAAAGTTACGCCGAACTGAAGATATCTTTCATCCTTCTCCTCCCTCCATTATATAGAGTTTCCAAGTCCTTTACCTTCCCAAAATCCCATTTAATTTAATGTTTAATAAATTAATTCCTAAAAAGCATCCCCGTACAAGTGTCACCCATCCCCTTCATTCCTCCATAAATTAATTTCTTTAATTAATTAATTACCCTTATTTCCCTCACCCACCTAAATTCAATCCTATAATCGCTCCTAGGTGTCCCCATATTCCCTTACAAGTTTTAATGACTTTCCCCATTACCAATTTACTAGTTGAGTTAATTTAGAAAGTTCTTAAATGCTAGATACCTTACTAAGTTTGACTTTCTGCTTTTTCCCTTGTGTTTCCCTTTTCTTTTTATGTTTTTCTTTTTTTCCTAGTTTCCTAATTATTTTAGATTTCCCTCTCTCCCATTTTTCATTTAGAACTCAATTTGGCAGGTGTGGAAATTAACGTTTTCCCTTTTCCCTTTTTAATTAATAAATTTTAAATTATCGTAATATAATAAAACAATTATTTCCCCTTTTTAAATTTTACCCCAACAAATTTTTATGAATCAATTAAATTGTTTAATCCGTTCTTGTCACAATATTAATGAAGATTATCATCATTATCTACTTTATTTTTATTTTTATCAATACAAAATTTTATTTATATATATATATATATATATATATATATATATATACATATTTTTTTTTAAACGGATAGAAAAATTCTGCCACTAGTATAATTTAGACCTAGACTTTAATTTTCGTGCTGGGCGACATTTTGTTAGGGAAATTGTTTTAAAATTTTCTTATCACGTTATTTGTCCTAAGGCCATCTAGGTTCATTCAATTATCATTATCAACGCGACATGCCCTTCAGGACGCACTAGGTGCTCCAAGGGTGTCACTCGCCTCATTTGTTTCCCTTGCGCGACGTGCCCTTTAGGACACACTACATGCTCCAAGGGTGCTACTCGCCTCTTTCCATTTTTCTTGTGCGACGTGCCCTTCAAGACGCACCGCGTGCTCCAAGGGTGCCACTTTCCTCTTGACTGACTTGGTAGACATCAAAAACCCCTGGAGTCAATACTCTGCCAGGTGAACTTGTGGGAGACTAAGGGCCTCTAAGGAATAAGGCCCCTGCCTTATTACGTACCCCTTAGAATCATCATGAGTGACTGTCGCAGTCTGTCCTCACAACATCATGGGTCCTCTTGAACTAGGTAAATGTTAACCTACAGTTCGAGCCACAATGGGAGTGCTAGTAGGTTGTGGAAGGGTTGTTGTCCACACCTCTCCCTCAACATCTCTGGTAGTCATGCGTGGCCCCTCTACTCCACATGTGAGTCTGGTCAGAAAGCTATTGTCAGCCTATATCATCAACGAATCATGTTAGCAATATACCTATAATCATATCATCTAATCAGATGCACTAATATCACACATAAACAATCAAACCCCAATGGTTCACTCCCCGACTTGATCCGGAGTCCAAGGGGTTCCATCGATGCCTCTGCATCCTCGAGGTCTGAAATCCTGCACACTCAGTAAAACCGAGTCAATAGAACCTATTTATGTCAAGGCATCAAAACAACTTGACATCAACCCATAATGCCTCATAATCAAAATCAAATGTTTTAATAGCATAATGATCTGGATCACTCGCGAGCAAGTGTCCTCAAAGAATAAGTTCACTCAGTGTGCTGGAGCGAGATGTTACATACACCCCCTCTTGGTCTAAACTTTGTCCCAAAGTTTCAAAGTATAAGTGCCGAAATAATGTGTATCACAGTATCATAAGTCTATCTATCAAACAAAAATGGAAACTATTAGTGCATATCATAAGAATCCTCCCAGGTCGTCGAGTGTGGACTAAAGCTGTCCCACTGGACCTTGACCTGCTCTACTATTCGATGCCATAGATGTCAAACGCGATGATCTAGGATGTAGATCAGCTCAGCCGTGAGTGCACCCTCATCTAAAACCCGAAGGTGCTCAAGTCAAAACATGTGTAGGATCGCTAATCATAATGTCTCAGACAGAGACGTGAAAGACATCGTGCATACACCTCAGGAATCTGCAAGGCTATTCAAAAAGGTCACAGGCCTCTCTTTTCCACAATATCGTAGGAGATAGTTTAGCCCCTTTTTTGAACTTGATCGAACTCTTATGCAGTTTAACCTGCAAGAAGACTTGATCGCCAACCTCGTAACTACGATCGACACGGTGTGCATCAGCATAACTCTTCTATCGATCCTACACTTCTTTAATCCTTTGTCTTATTGTTTGCATTTTCTCTTCCATTTCTTAGATCGCTTCTAGTCCCACCAGGATCCTGTCCTCAAGTCGATCCCAACTCAAAGGTGTATGACACGGTTGCCCGTAAAGAAACTTGAAAGGCGCCATATTAATGGTGCTTTGGTAACTGCTGTTATAAGTGAATTCCACCAGTGGCAAGAATTTTTCCCAACACTTTTGTTGGTCCATCTCGTACATGCGCAACATGTCCTCCAAGGTTTGGTTCATTCGTTTGATCTACCAGTCAATCTCCAAGTGATACACAGTACTAAAGTTAAGTCAGGTTCCCAAGGCCTCTCGGAAACTAGTCCAAAATCATCCAGTAAACACCGATCCTTGATCGGATATAATCCTCTTAAGCACGCCATGCAGCCTCACAATCTCACTGATGAAAACTCTAGCTATGTCAGGTTCTTGATACATCGTATGCACAGGAATAAAGTGACCACTCTTCGTCAGAGTGTCTTCTACTACGAAAATCGAGTCGTGTCTCCTTGCTGTTAGTGGAAATCCAACAGAAAATCCATCAAAATAACCTCCCATTTTGATTCCAGAATAGCGTGTGGTTGTAGTAATCCTACTGGGTGTCTATGTTCAACTTTTACCTGCTAACATTATAGACATCAGGCCACATAGTCAACTATGTCTGCCTTCATTCCCTTCCATAAGAACAAGGGTTTAAGGTTCGTCCTCATCTTCGTGACTCCCGAGTGAGCCATGTATACGACTCTATGAGCCTTTCTTAAGATCAACATCCTCAACTCGTTGTTTGACAGTACGTAAATCTGATTTTTAAACCTCAATGATCCATCGTCGTCAAACGTAAATCCTTCAATCTTGGTACCATCATTGTGTTTTTTCCAATAAAATCCTCGACCTCATTGTACCAGTCATCGTCACGTTGTAAAGTTAGAATCTTTTCATGTAGATTCGTTTGAAGAGGCAACACTGAAAAGATGCGTGGTCTCCGACTCAACACATATGCCACTCGGTTCACTATCCCTTTTATGTAAGTAATCTTGAAGTCGTACTCACTAAGAAATTCCGACCAACGTCGTTGTCGCGCATTTAGGTCGCTTTGCGTAAAGATGTGTTGCAGTCCATAGTGGTCTGTTTTTAGTTCAAATTTTCGTCCAACAAGGTAGTGTCTCCAAACCTTCAAGGCATATACGATGGCTAACAACTCCAAATAATGCATCGCGTAGTTCTCCTCATGCCTTCTCAGTTTCCTCGAGATGTAAGCGATCACTCGACCATCTTGCATCAAGACTTCACCTAAGCCTTCCTTGGATGCATCAGTGCATACCAAGAAGTCCATGTCCATGTCAGGGACCTTTAGTATCGGTGTTGTTCTCAATAGCTCTTTGAGCCTCTGAAATGCTTCCACGCATTTCTCGGTCCAAACAAACTTCTTTTTTTTCTTCTGCAATTCCGTGATCGGATTTTCTATCTTTGAAAATCCCTCGACGAACCGTTGATAGTATCCTACTAGACCCATGAAGATATGAAATTCCATGATGTTCGTCGGTGCAGGCCATTCCATAATAGCCTCGACCTTTGTTGGATCCATGGCGATACCTTCGTTGGAGATGACGTGCCCTAAGTAGTGAATCTCTGATTGATAAAATGAGCATTTGGACAACTTTCCATACAATTTGTGCTCTCACAAACACTGTAGTACCAACCTTAGGTACTCGTCATGCTCCTCCATTGTCCAAGAGTAAATCAAAATATCATCAATGAATACTTGGACGAACTTGTCCAAGTACTCACGTAACACCCCATTCATCAAACTTATGAATACTCCTGGGGCGTTTGTCAATCAAAACGGTAAAACAATAAACTTGTAATGTCCAAACCTCATCTTAAAGACAGTCTTAGGGATTTCATCCTCCTTAATCCGTAACTGGTGGTATCCTGATCACAAGTCAATCTTTGAGAACACCGTCGCGCCCTTCATTTGATCGAACAGATCATCAATCCTTGGCAATGGATACTGGTTCTTTATTGTTGCCTTGTTCAACTGACGGTAGTCAATGAAGAGCCTCCATGACCCATCCTTCTTTTGTATGAAAATAACAGGCGCACCCCACGGTGACACACTTGGATGTATCAGTCCCAGGTCCAACAATTCTTTCAGTTGCCTTCTCAACTCTTTTAACTCTGGGGTTGACATCTGGTAAGGTGTCCTAGCTATCGGTTTAGTCCCTGGTTTTAGGTCTATAGTAAACTCCAATTCCCTCTCCGGCGACATCCCAGGTGAATCCTCCGGAAAGACGTCTACAAACTCTCTCACCACCAGAAGGTGTTCTAGACCTTCCGCTACTCCCTTCTCGTTTAATGCAAGGATCGCATAAAGCCTTCAACCCTTGTGAATGCTCTTCCATAGCTACAAGAAAGAGATGAACCTCAGGGAAACTCCCTAGTTCCAACCTACAATAACATGTCTCTATCCCTCATCATCGACCAAGCTCAACCATTTCGTCTTACAGTTGAGTACTGCCTCATGCGATTCCAACCAGTCCATACCAATCACGACGTGATAAGATCTTAATATCGTGACGTACAGGTTGGCCCTGGTGACAAACTATCCCAGGTTAAGGGTACAACTCGTAACCTTTCCTCCAACCTTTTGTTTGGCTCCTGAAGCCATCTCTACGAAGCTAAACTCATCTTGTTTGACTACCTTTACCTTAGTTCTTTTTAGCGTTGCACCCAAATGAAACTCTCGGTAGCACCAGGATCTATCAACATACTAAGGGTCTAGTCGGCGATGGTACCTGACGTCTCAAGCATAGTCGACTGGTGCTCTTCCTGGTGGTTATTCATCACTGCATGAATCCGATGGGCCTTGCCCAAATCTCCCATGGTAGTGGGTCCAACTGATCCAGATGCCCTAGTCCTCTTCACTCGATAGTCACGTTGGAAATGTGGCTCCCCACATTCCAACATACTTTCTTCGATCCAATAATCTTGGTACTCGAAGTAGAAGATGAATTCCAACACTAAGGCCAACACAAACTCGTTGATATTAAGTTTCTCGGTAAGGGTGCGGAGCACACCGAAGCAGCTCCAAAATGGGCCTCGTACTCGAGCACCGTGCGACTACCTCGTCGCAAGGCATCGAACTCGTTGAGCTGACGCTCAATGAATTCCTTAGAAATATGCCTCTCTTGGAACCATCCCTCAAATAGTTCCCAAGACACGTTGTCGACAGCCACGTTAAAAAGTGGCAGGAGCGTCTTCCACCATAAAAGAGCGCTCCCCTTCAGTCGAAAGACCACCAAGCGGACCTTCATGCTGGAGGTCATAATCGTGAAGCATGAAGCACAAAACCTTTATCTACAACCATGCCTCGATGGCACAACCATCCGCAACACTCGTGGGCTTGAGAAATCAACTCTCTTGAGTTCTCGATGGATGCTAACGGTACTAGCTAGGGCACGTTGTGGACCCTCAGGGGTACAGGTGACCTGGCCTCATCTCAGTACCAATGATGAATCAACACCCTTTGACAATACCTGAAAGGGCCTTGTCAGACCATCATCATCCCTTACAACAAGCAAATATAGCCCAAGGACTTGTTCCTCCCCTTAGGGGTTCGACTCCAAGGGTACACAAACTTCTGGAGGCGTCACACCTCCTTCCACAGCACCACGTTGTGAACCTCTGAGGCGTCCTCTAAATGAGATGACCACAAGGACACATTAAGGTTTTTAGTTAACGCAAAGGTTAATACTCATGGGTTTACTGCAGTGGAAAGCCTGGCGATCCACAGTTGCAGGGTTGAACCCGCTTTGATACCATATGTAACAACCCCTTCGTTATGACTATAAGAAAAGAAAAAATATATTTTTTTGTTTAAAGGGCAAGAAGTCAACGATGACAACAATATGACCACATCACAGACGACGAATGGAAGAACGCAACCCCGGCTACAGGAAACTATGACACCACACACAGGCACAAGGGAGACTGGGCAAAACACGCACAGAATAATATGGAGGAATGACTACCCACTTGACACAGACTTGACCAGGCCGACGAGCTAAGGGAAAACATCCCCATCCTGATACAATGGCCTAGACGAACAAGATGAGAACCTCAAGGCGTGCAAACCCAACGCCTGAATGAGTTCATCCCACACGCCCAAGTCAACATACGATGCTCTGCCACACTCACACGGAAGGCATCAACTTCGACCAAGATATTATTCGTCGCTAACCAATAGGGCGCACCATGATCCCTTCATTAGGAATGATGTCCTCCCGAAATGAGAGGTGCGACAATAACCCTGGCGCAAACATAATCTAAAAGGGCCAAGACTCAAGACCAACCCATGCGCTAGGAGACCGAAATATCTGACACAAGACTACACCGACACCCAAGCATTTGATTGACAAGACTCTGGAAGACGATACTCAAAGGAAGAAACGCAATTGTTACGCGACTTTGCCAACACCCCAATTTCTCATCAAGTCTAAACTCGTAAAAAATTTCCATCTAAAAAACAACATTAAGTAAAATCTAACTCGCATGTCTAAATTATTAATTAGCCATTAATTTACAATCAAATGACATTAAGTTTAACCCAATTAGCAAGTCTAATTACCATTGTCCATCGTTACCATCTAATTGACGAATCTAAACTAACCAATATTAAACCATAACTACAATTACTATCTAATTAGCAATAATTATGATATAACTAGCATGTCTAAATATAGATTAGTCATTAAGTTACGATCATAATAACATCAATTACGAATCAGTTCGGAAATCCTTCATTACACTTTAGTCAATAATTTCAATCTAAACAACATCAATTACTAATCAATCGGCAAGTCTTCTTTAATCATTACTAATACTGAATTGACAAGTCTAAGTTTAATTAACTTAAGAACTGTCTAAGAAGGAGGTGAGGCTATCTAATCAATCAAGGAATTCTATTCAAATGGAAGGCTACAATACAAATTAAATACTGTTGTGTTCAATACAAGGATGTTTAATCATTAACGGTTGTACTAAACCATTAAATGTTGTCCAGTCAATGAAGGCTATTCTAATTGAAAAGTCAGCTTAATCAGTGAATATTGTACCAACCATGGTTGTTAAGGGAGAATTTGTTCATTAAAGAAAAACTAAACAACTGATGTGTAAAACATGTCATCCCTTTCCACCTGGCAGCTAAGAGTTTCTATTAAAGGAGAAAGCAGTCAGCTAAAAAAATGGGTACAAGCACCAACCTTAAATTGCAATTTGCAGGGAAATTACGCCATCAAAAAATGAAAATGCAACTGGTGAGTAATAAAGGAGCGATCAAGCTGGCATTAAGTATCGAAAAGAATTCCAGTGAAAACGAATCACATTTAACTAAAGGCCGAACGCCTGGTAACACAAGGCAACACGCAGACATGACAGTTGGCCAAAATTGTTAGGCTATTAAGAGGGAAAAAATCATGGGTAAGATCAACAAGATCAGGCAAGTGATTTAAAGAAAAATCATGGGCATTTATGGCAAGCTCAGTCTCATTTTAAAAGAAAAAATCGTGGGCATTTAAAACAACAATCTCAGCTCATTTAAAATCCAAATTGTGGGCATTTAAACATCAAAGAATAAGATCCCGTGAGAGTAAAATCGTGGTAATATTATCTGTGTATTAACCATAGTAACAAAATGGTGGTATTAGTAAAGAATCAAACTCTGTGTCAATTACAACAACTCAGTCACATTAAAATGGTAAAAATTGTGGGCAATCAACAGGAAGATGTAGAGAACGTTTCTCTGGGAAATAACAGGAAAAACACATCATCATTTAATTGCAATTCGTGGGCATACACAGGAATCCAATGGCAGTAATTTTAATGCTTAACTCAGTCTTCAACAAGGGCAAAAATCGCCCCAGCAATAAAACAAAATGCAGTCTAGAGAGGGGCGAATTTGCCAGGCAACAAGGTAATCAAAAACATAAATTATTAAGTGCAAGACGCAGGCTTGTTCAAGGGAAAAATCGCCTCAAAGTAAAAACGAAATGCAGACAGAGAAATCATTTCATTTTTCCATTACCAGAATACCAAATATAAAAGTGTAGGGATGAAATCATTTCGTTTTTCCATTGTCAGAATACCAAATATGAAAATGCAAACATGGAATCATTTCATTTTTCCATTGCCAGAATACCAAATGTAAAATGCAGAGTTGAAGTCATTTCATTTTTCCATTGCCAGAATACCAAATATAAAAAAATGCAGACATGAAATCATTGTGTTTTTCCATTGCCGGAATACCAAAAAAAATTGCAAACAGGGAATCAATTTGTTTTTCCATTTCCATAACACCAATACAATGAACACAACAGTAAGAGAAATGCAAGGATCCAATGGGAAAAGTCATTGAAATGATCGTAGCGGTTCTATCGGTCAAGGCACAGAGAAAAAACCAACCAGGACACAAGATAATCCATACGCAAAGGTCTTTGCCAGATGGCAGAATTAACAATCAGCCAAGGACAATAACGGCGATAGACGGCTGACAGGAATGTCCTTCGCTCATCATCCACACATAGAAAAGGAGGGCGTTGAGATCCATAGGTCTATTAACGTTGAAGCGAAGACCATAGATCAAGCTCCTGGCCAACTTCTCAGGTGAGGACTGATGAGCTAGGGACGAAGGGAAAAACGACCACAACTTCACAAATCAATACACCCAAGGCGGTCAAGACATGCTGGGAATCGAAGGCCATGGGAGCCAATCAATCATCGAGCTAGGCTAAGGAAAACTCAGTAAAAAACGAGAATGCTAGACAATCAATTTACTTACCCACTAAACATGAAAATCCAAGCATATTACTACTACAATATACCATAAAAAATGAAGAAAGCGTACCATTTCCTAATCGCCCGCCCTGCGTTGATGTCCCGCTTGCTGACCAACGAGACTTCACCGGTACCTCCTAGCCAATGCTAGGGGTACTCTTCTCCCCCCTTAGCCCCTCGAGATGCAAAGGGGCCACGTACACTATCCAGAGATTCAACTAGCTCCCAGCTCGCCTTGCAAGGCCGAGCTACCACTCCTCACCAAGCTGGGTATCCCAAATCCCACAAGCTAAGTTAGTCAAGTATAGATTTTTGCAGCGTAACGTTATGTCGAACTGAAGAGATCTTTCATCCTTCTCCTCCCTCCATTATATAGAGTTTCCAAGTCCTTTACCTTCCTAAAATCCCATTTAATTTAATGTTTAATAAATTAATTCCTAAAAATCCTCCCCGTACAAGTGTCACCCATCCCCTTCATTCCTCAATAAATTAATTTCTTTAATTAATTAATTACCCTTATTTCCTTCACCCACCTAAATTGAATCCTAGAATCGCTCCTAGGTGTCCCCGTATTCCCTTACAAGTTTTAATGACTTTCCCCATTACCAATTTACTAGTTGAGTTAATTTAGAAAGTTCTTAAATGCTAGATACCTTACTAAGTTTGACTTTCTATTTTCTCCCTTTTCTTTTTATGTTTCCCTCTTTTCCTAGTTTCCTAATTATTTTAGATTTCCCTCTTTCCCCTTTTTCATTTAGAACTCAATTTGGCAAGTGTAGAAATTAATTAAATAATTAAATAATTAAATGGAGGATTAGAAATAATAAAGTGGCCCAAGAAATCTTAGAACTTCGCGGATTAAAAAAAAACAAACAAAAGAAATCTCAAAGTATGAAGACAAAGGGAACCGCCACTAGCCAAAAGAAAAAGGTTACACAAGCATTAAATCTCAAGGGTCATCATTGCTAAAAAGGGTGCAACATAAGAAGGTTAAACCCGTCTCTGCCATTCCTCTGTCATTACTCGGTGTTATAAATAGCTAGGATAGTTAACGTGTTTCCTACGATTTCAGGTGGAAGGCAATGGGTGCAGCGACTAAATCACTGAGACAATGGCAAGGGACGTCGGGACAACAAATCTCCACTGACCGGGACAAGTCCAGATAGTAATTACGCAAACACCAACACAATCAAGATTTAAATCCCCCATTCACGCAACCCAAGCTGAGTTTCTGGACAACAGTTTAAGGCAAAAGACTTCGTTATGTCCTCTGCTAAGTCAATAAATGATAATAATCTATCATACTTGCTATAGAATAATACCAATGGAATGATATAACTCTATCATACTGGCTACAGAATAATACCAATGGAATGATATAAATCTGTCATATTGGTTGTAGAATAATACCAATGGAATGATATGCCAAGGAGCATCTTGATGGCACCAATAGCTACTAGTTTGGCTATTGACAGGAAAACACAAAAAGGGGCAAAATCCCAGATTGGCAAGATACGCAGTCCTTACAAGGAGCGATACTTACAAAAAAACCAAACGTAGGCCATCGATTGACGTGCAGTACTAACAAGGTTTAAAACCCTGAAAATGTAGGCAGAGGCTCCATCGTGTGCTCGTTCTTCCACGCGGAGATTAGGCACTCCAGGACTAAAATCAATTTACAACCAATCATTGAATCACAACACAGGAAGAATAAAAAACGTAGGCAGATTTTGGGTCGTAGGTTAAATTCCGCTTAACTCAGGCTAAGCTTCCAAGTATAGCACGATCCTCTCAGAGTCCAGTGTATCTAGACAATCACCCTTGTGCAAGGCTCCAAGGGAAATTCCATGAGGGAGCACAGGTAAAAAGGTTGTAGGAGTGTCATCCTTGAAGGAGGGTTGTGATTGATATCAATAGGGATGCTTAGAAGCATATGTCGGCTAACTAAATTGACACAAGAAAAAAAAACCAGCAGAGAGGTAGTGATCATAAATCCAATACAATAGGAAGAAGCCAATAGCCAACTACCCAAAAAAAAAATCGCAATCCATAGGAATAGAAGGTCCAAAACATCAACAATTGATGGGGGAAGGGCGTTTGCACAATAACTTGAGGTCTCTAAGGTTTTCTACTTCCGTGCAATAACATGTTTATAAATTTTAGCAGAGGAAATTAAGAAATCGCTACATAAGGGAGGGACTACAAAACAAAAAAGGTTTTAAGAGCCTAGCTCGACTACAAATCAGCCTCCTAAAACCACCATAGGAATTGAAACTGAATAAAATCTTAGATTTAATGCCATATTATGAAAATATAGAATAAGTTCAACTAGAAATGCACTGGTTTCTTCATCATCATTATTATTTTCATACACATGATAATTTAACTAAAATAAAAACAAAATTCAAATATGCGTACCGAATCTAAAGGCGATGATCCGGTAGACACTTCCCCATGCGTGTGCTCCATCCATATCCCACTTGTCAACCGATGAGACCTCATCGATGCCTCCCAGCCAACGCTAGGGGTATTCTTCTTCCCCCTGAGCCCCCTAAGCTGTAAGGGGGCCACACACACAATACCAGAGAATGATAGCTCCCAGCTCGCCTCGCAAGGTCAAGCTACCACTTGTTATCTGAGTTGGGTATCCCAAACTCCACAAGAGAAACTCAGTCAAGATAAAAATTCTGACAGCGTAACCTTACATAAACCAGACGTGATCCATACTCCTCCTCCACCATCCTTTTTATAGAGTTTCCTTAGTGATTAGTTTCCCAAACCCTCATTAGATTCCTTTTTATTAAATTTAATTAGGACAAACCTCCCCCATACACATGTCACCCGATCCCCTAGTTGCACCAGAAAATCAATTTATTTATTAATTAAATTTTTCTATTTCCCTCACCCACCTAAAAGTGTTCCTAAAAAAGGTCCTCGATGTCCCTTTATTCCCGTACAATTCTTAAATGACTTACGCCTTTCCTAAATCCTAGTTGAGTTCACAATTAGAAGGCTCCAAAGACTAGATTCCCTACTATGTTATGCATTCCCTTTTTTCTTTAAGTTTCCACTTTTCTATCTAAGTTCAGAATTAGTAGGTTTAGACATAAGAAACAATTTACCCTTTTAATAAATTAATCTTTCCATAAAATTTTACTTGAATTATTAAAGTTTGAATTTTCTTTACCCCCTTCTTGTTTCATGTCTATTTAGTTTTTTTTTGTTTTGTTAAAAGGTTCTACTTAGACCTAGGTTTTAAATTCACTAGGCTAGTGACAGTTCTTAAGGGAAAAATTTGTCAATAAACTTTACTCATACCATCATTCATTTTAAGGCCGACCGGGTCCTAAGGAGGCATAGTTTTCTAGGCACTAGGTTTATTAACTTACCATAGTTAAAATCACGATGTGACCTTCAGGACGTACTATGTGCTCCAAGGGAGCCACTCACCTCTTTCTGTTTCATTTGTGTGACATGCCCTTAAAGATACACTAAGTGCTCCAAGGGTGTCACTCGTCTCTTTCTATTTCATTTGCGCGACATGCCCTTCAAGATGCACTACGTGCTCCAAGGGTGCCACTCGCCTCTTGACTGAATTTGGTAGACGTCAAACCCTTGGAGTCAATACTCCATCAAGTGATCTTGTGGGAGACTAAGGGCCTCTAAGGAATAAGGACCCTACCTTATTGCGCACCCCTTAAAATCATCATGATCGACTGTCACAATCTTCCCTCACGCCATCATGGGTCTTCTCAAACTAGGTAATCGTTAACCTACAGTTTGAGCCACGACGAGAGTGCTAGTAGGTTGTGGCAGGGTTGTTTCCACACCTCTCCCTCAATGTCTTTGGTTGTCGTGCGTGACCCCTTTACTCCAAATGTGAGCCTGGTCGGCAAGCTATCGTCAGCCTATGTCCATCAACGGAACATGTCAGTGATAACAATCAACATCATAATATATAATCACATGTCACATATGTCATATCGACAATCATTCAAACCATAACAGTCCACTCCCTGACTCGATCCAGAGTCCAAGGAGATTCATCGATGCCATCGGCATCCTCTAACGTCCAGAGTCTTTCACACTCAGGAGAACCCATTCAATAGAACCTGTCGATGTAAATATAGAAATAATAACAAATCATCAGATTCACAACATCTTATAATCATAATTAAAAAAACCAATCGCATAATGAACCAGATCACTTGCACGCAAGTGTCCTCAAAGAATAAGTCTGCTCAGTGTGCGTAAGAGAGGGATGTTACATACACACCCTCTTGTTTTAAACTCTGTCCCGAAGTTTCACAGTATGTAAGTGCTGAAATAAAGTGTATCACAATATCATATGTCTAGCTATCAAACAAAAATGGAAACTGTTGATGCATATCATATGCGTCCTCCCAGGTCACCGAGTGTGGACTATAGTTGTCCCACTGGACCTTGACCTGATCTACTATTCGACATCGTAGTTGTCAAATGCAATGGTCCATGATGTGGATTGGCTCTGCCATGAGTGCACCCTCATCCGATACCTACAAGGAAATCATGTCAATAACATGTGTAGGATCACTAACATAATTTCTCAAAATAGATATGTGAAAAACATCGTGCATACGCCTCAAAGCATAAGGCAAGGCTAGTCGATAGGCCATGGGCCCCTTCTTTTCCACAATCTCGAAAAGTCCCATGAACCTAGGAGAGAGTTTATCACCCTTTCCAAACTTGATCGAACTCTTATGCGGTTTCACCCGCAAGAAGACTCGATCACCAACTTCATAACTACGGTCGACACGATGCGCATCAACATAACTCTTTTGTCGATCCTGCTCTTCCTTTATCCTTCATCTTATTGTTTTCATTTGATCTTCCATTTCTTGGATTGCCTCTAGCCCCACCAGGACCCTATGCTCAAGCCGATCCAAACTCAAAGGCATTTGACATGGTATCCTGTAAAGAAACTCGAATGGCGCCTCATTAATGGTGCTTTGATAATTGTTGTTGTATGAAAACTCTACCAGTGTGAAGAACTCTTCCCAACACTTATGTTGGTCCATCACGTACATATGCAACATATCCTCCAAGATTTGGTTTGTTCTTTTGGTCTACCTGTCTGTCTCCGGGTGATACACGGTACTAAAGTTAAGTTGGGTTCCAAAGGCCTTTTGGAAACTAGTCCAAAATCGTCCTGTAAACATCGATCCTCAATTAGATATAATCCTCTTAGGCATGCCATGCAACCTCACTATCTCGCTGATGAAAACTCTAGCTATGTCAGGTGCCTAATACGTCGTACACACAAGGATAAAATGTGCACTCTTTGTCAGAGTGTCGATTACTAAAAAAATCGAGTCATGTCTCCTCGTCGTCAGTGGCAATCCAACAATGAAATCCATCAAAATGACCTCCCATTTCGATTCTGGAATTGCGTGTGGCAGTAGTAATCCTGTCAGATGTCTATGTTCAGCCTTCACCTGCTGACATTCTAAACATCTTGCCACGTAGTTGACTATGTCTGACTTCATTCCTTTCCAGAAGAATAAGGGTTTAAGTTCTGCCCTCATCTTCGTGACTCCAGGATGAGCCACGTACACTGCTCTACGAGCCTCCTTGGGCGATACGTAAATTCAATTTTTAAATCTCAATAATCCATCATTGTCCACAGTAAATCCCTCAAATTTTGGTACCATCATTGTGTTTTGTCTGATAAACTCCTTGACCTCTTTGTACCAGTTGTCCTTCCACTGTAAAGTTAGAATCTTTTCACACAGATTCGTTTGAAGAGGCATCACCGAAAATATGTGAGTTCTCTGACTTAACGCATCAGCCACTTTGTTCATTGTTCCTTTTATGTAAGTAATCTCGAAATCATACTCGTTAAGCAATTCCGGCCAATGTCGTTGTCGCGCGTTCAAGTCTCTTTGCATAAAAATGTGTTGTAAACCATAGTGGTCTATTTTTAGTTCAAATTTTCATCCGATCAAGTAGTGTCTCCAAACTCTAAAGGCATAAACAATGGCTAACAACTCCAAATTTTGTGTCGCATAGTTCTCCAAATTTTGCGTCGCATAGTTCTCATCTTTCTCAGGATGTAAGCGATCACAAGACCGTCTTGCATCAAGACTCCACCTAAGCCTTCCTTGGATGTGTCAGTGCATACCAAGAAGTCCTCGTCCTTGTCAGGGACCTTTAGTATTGATTTTTTTTTCAACATCTCCTTGAGCCTCTGAAATGCTTTCGTGCATTTCTCGGTCCAAACAAACTTCTTGTTCTTCTTCTGCAATTCCGTAATCAGATTTGCTATCTTCGAAAAACCCTCAACGAACCGTCAATAGTATCCCGCTAAACCCACGAAGCCATGCACTTCTGGGACATTCATTGGCATAGGCCATTCCATAATAGCCTCGACCTTTGCTAGATCCATAGTGATACCATCATCAGAGATGACATGCCATAAGTAATGAATCTTTGATTGATAAAACGATCATTTAGACAGTTTGCCAAAAATTTGTTCTCTCATAGACACTGTAGTTCCAAGCGCAAGTGCTCATCATGCTCCTCCATCATATGAGAATATATCAAAATATCGTCAATGAATACTTGGACAAACTTGTCCAAGTATTCGCGAAACACCCCATTCATCAAACTCATAAACACCCCTAGGGAGTTCATCAGTCCAAACGGTAAAATGGTAAACTCATAATGTCCAAACCTCATATTAAAGGAGGTCTTAGGGATGTCTTCCTCCTTAATCATTTCAAGTCGATCTTCAAAAAAATCGTCATGCCTTTCATCTAATCAAACAGATCATCAATCCTTGGCAACAGATATTGATTATTGATCGTTTCCTTGTTCAATTGACAGTGGCAAATGCAGAGTCTCCACGACCCACCCTTCTTCCATATGAACATAACATTCACACCCCACGGTGACACACTTGGACATATAAGTCCTAGGTCCAACAACACCTATAACTCTAGGGTCGACATCCAATAAGGCATTCTTGCCATCGGTTTAGTTCCCAGTTTTAGGTTGATGGTAAATTTCAATTCCTTCTCAGGAGGAAATCCTCACAACTCCTCTAGGAAGACATCTGCAAACTCTCTCACTACCAGAAGGTTTTCTAGCCCTTCCACCACACCCTTTTCATTTAACACAAGGATCGCATATAGCTCATATCCCTTGCGCATGCTCTTCTGTAGCTGTAGGGAAGCGATGAACCTTAGGGAGACTCCCTAGTTCTGACCTACAACCACGCATCTTTGTCCCTCATCATCAACCAATCTCAATCATTTCATATTACAGTTGAGTATCGCCTCATGAGATTCCAACCAGTCCATAACGATGATGACATCATAAGACCCTAATATCATGACGTACAGGTTGGACCTTGTAACAAACTCTCCCAGGTTAAGGATACAACCCGTAACCTTCCCTCCAACCTTCTGTTTGGACCCCAAATCCATTTCTACAGAGCTAAACTCGTCCTCTTCGACTTCCTTTACCTTAATTATTTTTAGCACTACACCAGAAATAAAACTCTCTATAGCACCTGGATCTATCAAATTACTAAGGGTCTGGTCAGTGACGGTACCGGACATCTCAAGCATAGTCTATTGGTGCTCTTCCTGTTGGTTATTCACCGTTGCATGAATCTGATGGGCCTTACCCAAATATCCCACAGTAGTGGGTCCTGATGATCTAGATGATATGGTCCTATCAACTGGGCAGTCACGCTGGTAATGTGTCTCTCCACATGTCCAACACCCTTTCTTCGTTCTAGTACTCCTGGTACCTGAAGTAGAAGTTGACGGCCCACCAGCCTGGAACCCCGGTTTGTTCTACTGAACAGGCCGAAACTGTTGCTGTTATGGTCGACGTTGTTGTTGGTGTTGTGGTCTTATGTAAGGAGTCCCCTGCTGAGGCGTTGGTCATCATGGTGTAGTGTATGTGGGTCCTATCTGAGTGCCTCAATATCCTGGTGAATCTCTAGCTGGTGTCTGATGCTGCAACGGACCAGATGACACCTGTCCCACTGGTCTCGCTAGAGTCCTCCTCTAACCCCCGCTGATAAGCTCCTCCTCTACTATGAGGGCCTTTTGGACAACATCATGCAAGGTTTGAGGCATCAGAATCCTCACCTTTGCACGAATGCTGACATTAAGATCGAGCATGAACTTGTTGACCTTAAGTTTCTCGGTATTCAAGTGCGGAGCATACTGAATCAAATCCATGAAATGGGCCTCGTACTCAGGAACCATATGGCTGCCCTGTCGCAAGGCATTGAACTCTTTGAGTTGACGCTCAATGAATTCCTCAGACAGATACCTCTCCCAGAAACGTTCCTCAAACAGTTCCCATGACATGTCTTCGACTGCCATGTTCAATTGCAGTAGGAGCGTCTTCCACCATAGAAAAGCGCTCCCCTTAATTTTAAACACCACCATGCAGACCTTCATGTTTGAGGTATAATCATGAAGTGAAAATCACATCGCCATATTCTCCAACCATGCCTCAGAGGCTGCATTGTTCGAGGCACAAAAGAACTCATGAAACTTGACCTTCTTGAGTTTGCGATGAATGCTACTAGTACCGACTGGGGAGTGCGGTGGACCCTCAAGAGGTGTTGGTGCCCTGGCCTCATATCTATCTAAATGGCTGATCAGTGCCTAAGACATCCTCTGAAAGGACCTAATCATCCCAACCACATCACCCACAACTATCTGTTCTTGCCAGACAACCTGTTCATCTCCCTGGGGGTTAAACCCATCAGGCGTGGATGCTATAGGGGGCTTCACACCTCCTCCACTAGCACCTCGCCGTCTACCTCCACGACGTCCTCTAACCATGATTAGCTACACGAATGCAAATCAATTTAATTATCTACATTTATAATCAAATATCTAATCAATGGAAGTGTTGGCACAGGGGCAGACCCAGGGTTCAACGCTTCAACAACACACCAAAAAAACCCTAAATATTAGCTCTTTCAGCAACACCTATGAAGCAGGTGAAGTCTCACCTGAGGTAGAGGTAGGGGGGGTTACAGGACGCAGGTGTCTGTAACCAAGCTAAGACACAGATCTGTGATCACAACACTTCACAGAGTTTTCTAGCAACACTTAGAAGGCGATATGCATTAGTTCATTAGTCTTATCAACATCGCAGAACATACCCAAATATAGATTGGCACAGTAACAATGACAATATATGCATAACACTTAGCATCATAAGTTAGATCTAGCATCCATTTATCCTTAACACAAGTAAAGCACTAAGAAAAAACAGATCTATCTATCATGCATAATAATCTAGGCACTAAGAATATTCATAACATAAACAATACAACACAAATCCAACCAAAGACACAAGATATACGTGGTTCACCCAAGTGTGGGGCTACATCCACCAACTACTTCGTCTTCTTTATTATTCTTCAATCTCTTACATTCATTCCCTCTTGTGCACTAAGCCATAGAGCCGAGCTTCGCATCGAACAGGAGATTTGCGCACTGAACGCCAGATCCTCCTTCCCAAAACTAGGTCAAGGCACAAATCCAACTTCTCTATCGAGCGTAGAGCCTTACATACACATTTTTTTGCACAAAGCAACCCAAAACTACTTGCACTTAGCTACCAAGATTTCCCTCTTACATCATTTAGCTTCCCTCCTTCTACCATACATTCTTATCTATTTATACTTTTACAATTCCTTACAAAAAGGCCTAAACATGGGAGAACCCATGGGACAACATCCCTTAACCCATTAAAAAAACCCTAAGGAACCCCTTGTTGGGTCCACATAGCCTACAAAATCAGTGAGATCTGTGATCTTAGCTCCACCTGGGCGCTCCATATTCAACCATCGCGAAGAAGTCCAAAAGGTGGTCAAACTTGACCAAGGTTTCCTCAAAACTTGGTCGAGGGCCAACATGCCCCCAACACTCACCTGTGACTTGTCCCGAGTCACTTAGGTTTGGGAAACGCTGCTTCGAAGGCCTCAAGCTTAACTTGATCTGCCTCTACTTGCTACTTCACCTGAGCCTCCTACTCAGGGAGCTCCTAGATTGTTTTCTCTGTAACAAGCCTTTCCAGGCATTGTTCTACTGATGCAACCACTTGGTTCAGTTGTGAGCCATGTCCCTCAATTTCTTCAAAAACCTTGTAGGATTCATCCTGCACAGGTTGTAGCTTATGCGCAACTTCCATTACCCTGCCCTAGAGGGCACTGATCTGTTGTTGCACTGCGCGTTGTTCTTGAGATCCCTTCATTCTTTCTACCATAGTGAGTAGCCTTATCTGTGCCTGTACTGATAGTTCCTGTTGTTGCGCCTCTTGTAACTGCGCTTCCAACTTCCTTAGCTCAGTAAGGCATTCATAAGTCTGCGTGCTTCTATCACTCATTTGTTTGCATTTTGAAGCTAGGGTTTTGATTCTCACAACTATGTTCTTAGCGGCTTCCTCCATCTGATCACGCACCTCCAGTGGGGTTCTCGGTACTGCTTAGACCTCCAACTCTGTTATCCTCGCTTGAAGTTGTTGTATGGTCTCAGTGAGCTTCACCACTTGATCCTCAACCGACCTCTGTTCCTCCTGCACCAAGCCTAGCACAGAATGACATGCTTTATTGACAACTTCCTTAACCATGGCCCGTTCAGCGAACAACTGCTTCTTTTCTCTCTGTAGTTGGAATTTTTCCTCCTGGGCCATAGCCTGAAACTCCTCTTTTTCATTTTCATAGGCAGTTAAACAGTACTTCTCTACGTGTAATTTCTCTAAGGCTTCATTCTTCTCTTGTTTCAAGGCTTCTTTAGCCTTCTCCTTCTCTTCCTGGATTCTCTGAAGTCGGGCTTTTTTCGCATCTGCAAGTCTTCTCAATTAGGTTGGTTCATCCCCCAATTTTGTATTCTGTGACGAGGAGGGAACAATAGGTACTGTGCGGATCAATTGAATAGCTTGTTGTAGTTCCTTCTCGACCCTTCCATACAGCTCCTCCTACTTCACTCCATATCTCTACAAGATATATTCGGAAGCATCCTCCATCACTTTGCAGACCAAGCTGATGTCATCCTCCATGAGCATGGCCTCTAACTATGGATTACTAGCACACATCTTCTTTCTTGTTGAGGGTTTCTTCGACAAACCCTTCCTCTTCTGTGGTGTTACTGTTTCAGTAGGGGGATATTTCGGTAGTGTAGCTTCACCTTCTTTTTTATTTTCTCCTCCATCCCTTCCTCCTTCTCCATTTTCTTCGTCTTTGCCTCCTCCTTGTCCATTTGCTTCATCTTCGCCTCCTCCTCCGGGAAAGTCATAATTGTTATGTTCGGAAGCGTTGTCCTCCTCATCAGTCTCTGTATTTTGTACTTCCTCCTTTTTATTCTTCTTCTTTGTCCCACTAGATTTTCCGACATGCTCGACTCGTGTGACCAAGGGGCTTCCTATGATGTCAGTGTCGGAGAGTTTTGCATCAGCGACAGGTGTCTAAAATTCCTCCAACCACTCCTTTTTGATCTGTTCCATGTCTTAGTCTGTCAATTTATAATATGACTGTAACTCTTCCTTGCTCTCATCTCTGAGCGCAGTGATATAGATAAAATTTCTATCTATGCGGAACTTGTCTATTGGTCTATACTGGTGCAAGGTGCACGGTGTCATGCGCGAAAATGCTTCAATGGAAACCTTCGGTTCCTAATAATATGAATGGAACAAAAATTTTGACTTCCATTGCTTCGACATGTCGTTGGTGTACCACAATGTAGAAAACCTAGCGGCCAACGACTTCAGTGGTTCAATCTCTGGAAAGGTGGCTCCTTCATGTATTTTCCAAGCGACAAATGCAATCAACATGAACAACCAGCTAAAGTGGAATTCGTATCCCTGATCTTGAGCTTCGCGACAATATTTCTCGAGTTCATTGATGAGGTTATTCACCCAATTCATCTACATGCCAGTGAGGTACACCACGAACCCAATGACCTGTGTGGGAAGGTTCTTTCTTATGATATTTCCAGCTATGAGTTGGCAAGCGAGGTGCACTGTGCCATCCTAGATAAAGGCTACCTTGTAGCCTCGCTTTCCCTTTTCGACTTTATCGTAAGCCTCCTTGATGTGTTGTGCCAGGGAGCAGTTTGAGGCCTTCCCTGGATAAAACTGTTGAGGGTCAAGTCCCTGCATGCTTAATCCTGTAATCTGGTGGATCAGCGTCAAATCCACAGTAATCCGTCTATCGAGCCATAGGTATCCGCCATGGTAGCATGACAAGAATATTTTAATGCAAGCGTTAACCTTCTGGTGATGGCCAAAATGGGGAATCTTCATCACATTTAGTATAGTGGACTATGCCAGATCCTTAATCCATGGTTACGAGATGAGACAAGGTTTCTTCCCAATTGACGTCGTCAGGTAGCAGTGGGGTGCTAGCATAGCATAGTTCTTTATGTCGCTTATATTGAAGTCGATGTTCTTCGGTAGTAGGATTTGTCCCAACTAACTTCCAACTACGCGTATCCCTTTCAGAATGTATGTTGTGATCAGGGTGTACTCATAGTATCGGGGAATGTCTTCACAGGTAACAATGCCATCCAAAGGTGGGATATACTCTGGTAAGATCAACAGGATCTTCTTTGCATTATCCATATCGTTACAGTTCTTACTTCGTTGCTTAGTCGTGGGGTTAACACGCCCAGAACGACGCCCAGTCAAAGGGGAAGCCTGTAGTCCCCTAGTCGACGATGTTTGGACACCTTTAGACATAGCTCTATTAGCCCTGAACTTATTAAGAACCTCCTTGATAGACTTCTCTAACTTAGTGGGTTCGCCCAACATTCTCACTATTAAGCAGATAGGTCGGGGTAGATGAATGGATAAGCGGTGTAGAAAAACAGACAACGATGTCTAGTTTCTGATAACACATCTCAACATACAATCAACTCTCTTTTAGCTCAATTAATCATGGGTGGCGAAAAGTGGTCCCGACGCAGCAACCAATGGGTTAAATAAGCGAGGCACCTTAATGGATTCTTCCAATGGGTAGGAGTGCTTCCATCAATGTGAATCTGTCTATTATGGCGCGGTCTCAACGTCCCAAAACTAGTCCATCCACCCATAAATTCATTACCTATCCATTCTGGAGCATCGTTCTAATGGTTGGGGCGCCTCCAACGGTCATATAGCTTCGCCAGGGCGAAGTCCCATTCTGCATGGTCATGTTGTTCCAGCGAGGTTTGAATCCTGCAAACATGCCTCCTTCGAAGTCTTCCATTTGTTCTCTGTAACTTAATGTAGCTTTTCCAACTTGGATTTCTTCTTACTGAGCTTCCCTTCCTTCTTTCCTATGATTTGAGTCTCTCTAACTATGTCTGGATTCCTCTTCCCATTCTTATTCTTATTTTCTCCTAGCGTAGTGACTTCATACTATTGAGGTGCTTTAACAGAGTCTGAAGTTAATATCCCTTCTCTTAATACTTCATGGGTGGTTATACTTCTTTCTTGCATGGATAGGTCCTTCAAACCCTCTTGCATTCTTTCAACCTCGACAACTAATTCTCTTGCCTTATGTTGCTTTGACTTATCTTCTCGTTCTTCTATTAGTCGGTCTATTTTTCTAGCTATGACATCCCTTAGTTATTTCTTTTTCTTTTCTGTAGCTTCTTCCTCTGCTTTCTTTTTGATCTGATCCTTCTCAATCCAAGGCTTACCTAACAAAAGTGGGAAAGGGGCATTGTTCTCAACAAACTTAATGACTTCAAATTCATCTTTAGTTGATAATCCATGAACAATAATAGGTACATTGGTAACTCTTCCACATAAGGTTATCATCTTACCCTTAAACAAGCCTATCCTTCCTAATGAAGGTACCTTAGTAGGATTTCCCAAATTTTCCCAAGTGTCTTTTATCATAATATTCACTTTTTTTTCTTCATCCAAGACACAGTCTATGTTGAAGTCTTCTATTCTTGTACTTATGTGTTGGTTTACTTTCAGGATATCTGGTAAACTGACATCTTTGTGAACATCCATCATTTCTTTCAACTGTACTAATGTAGTCTGAACTTCCTCTAATTCCTTCTCTTTATGATTCTTTAACATGCCCTTAGTCTCTTGACTTTTTTCATATTTTTCTTGTCTTATGTTCATTCTTTCAACCTTAGCAATCATCCTTGGACAATCTTCAACCTCAGGACCAACAATTTTACAACAAAGATAGATAGGACCTGTACCAGGGCATCCCTTAGCAAGATGTCTGGGTCTTTTTCAGTTATAACATAGTGTCAATCCTCTCTTTCTCTTGTATGTTCCCCAACCTCTCCTGTACTGCGCACTAGGATCACAATGTTGGACCTGCAATCTGCAAAAATTATTTCTAGGTTCTTGCATCCACTTATTAGTCAAAAAATTCTTTCTATGCATAGGAATAACATATCTTTCTTCATTTCCATTAAACTTATTTAGATCAAATATTTCTTCTAACTATGCCCTAGCTTTCAGACTATGATGGAATCTATTAAACATACCTAAATTCATGCTTTCAAAACAAAAAAAATCCACTTATCTTACTCTTATCAAAGCACAGAGCTTTACCTCTTTTAAGATCTTACCTCTTTTCTTCAGATCAGGTTTCTTTCTTAGGACAAAGATTCACAAGTCAAGTAGAGTACTGCACACATCAGCAACAGATCTACACACAGGGCTTCTCTTTTCTTTACTTCATTTCCTAGCAATCACAATTTCAGGTCCCAACAATGGAACCATTTGTTGGCACAGGGGAAGACCTAGGGTTCAATGCTTCAAAAACGCACCAAAAAAACCCTAACTACCTAGCCTTTCGGCAACACCTGCGAGGCAGGCGAAGTCTCACCTGAGGTACAGGTAGGGGGGGTTATAGGACGCAGGTGTTTGTAACCAAGATGGGACACAGATCTGTGATCACAACACTTCGTAGAGTATTTTAGCAACACTTAGAGGGCGATATGCATTAGTTCATTAGTCTTATTAACATCACAGAACATACCCAAATATAGATTGGCACAGTAACAATGACAATATACACATAACACTTAGCATCATAAGGTAGATCTAGCATTCATTCATCCTTAACACAAGTAAATCACTAAGCAACAACAAATCTATCTATCATGCATAATAATCTAGGCACTAAGTAGATTCATAACATAAACAATATAGAGAAAAGCCAACCAAAGACACAAGATATACGTGGTTCACCCCAGTGTGGGGCTACGTCCACCAATTGCTTCATCTTCTTTATTATTCTTCAATATCTTACATTCATTCGCTCCTGTGCACTAAGCCACAGAGTCGAGCTTCGCATCGGACATGAGATCTGTGCACTAAATGCAAGATCCTCCTTCCCAAAACTAGGTCAAGGAACAAATCCAATTTCTCTATCGAGCACAGAACCTTACATACACATTCTATTGCATAAAGAAACCCAAAACTACTTGCACTTAGCTACCAAGATTTCATTCTTACATCGCTTAGCTTCCCTCCTTCTACCATACATTCTTATCTATTTGTACTTTTACAATTCCTTACAAAAAGGCCTAAACATGGGAGAACCCATGGGCCGACATCCCTTAACCCATTACAAAAACCCTAAGGAACCCCTTGTTGGGTCCACATAGCCTGCAAAATCAGTGAGATCTGCGATCTCAGCTCCGCCTGGGTGCTCCATCTTCGACCATTGCGAATAATTCCAAAAGGTGGTCAAACCTGACCAAGGTTTCCTCAAAAGTGGTCGAGGGCCAACATGAAGTCGTAGTGATCCCAAGTCACTGGTTGAACCAGCTCTAATACCATATGTAACAACCCCCGTTGCTAAGACAACATGCGATGCATAACAAGTGCAATTTTTTTTTCTTTTTTCATGAAAGAAGGAAAGTAACAACGACAACAGTCAATCAATGCAACTCGATGACGAGCACAATGCATGCAATTCAAGAAACAGGCAACAAAACGACCTAGCATACTAACACATCATGCAGCTGGATGAAACATACGAAAATCAATTAGACAAAATTAAAAATGACTACCTGCCTGTCCTACCCTACAAGGTTAGGACCTCCAGGACACATAAGCAACACTCAAGCCTAGGTTCCCATCAATTTTGACCATTTAAGGTCTCAAGGCTGGTGACTGTTCTGAGGAACAAGGAGGTGTCTACATCCCGCCCGACATAGGAAAGATCATGTGTACAAGATAAAGGACAACATCAATCAATCCAAACACAACAGTTTTGATGACCAATAACTAGAACCTTCCCGACGAGCGAGAGACAATCACAATAAAACGTTACAAAGCAAGGTGCAAACATCAATTCCAATAAATACCATCATCATCCATAAGCACAAGACCCATGGCCCAGTTATCATACACACTTATCGATCAATGAGTGCAATTGATCCAATCATAAGGAATCATGTTGCCACAGAGCGACAAACACGATGTAACTAAGGTGCAACATAAACCACTCTAAACCTTCAATCGTAACACCATCCAATGCTCCAAAATTCCAAACTTAAATAGTCGACCTTATGCATAGAAGGGGAGAGCTCTCTATTCAATCAAGTTAGACGAGGCGAAAGGTAAGATATACTCAACACATGGTTCAAATCTGCAAAATCTAGACGTATCTCATTACCATTTTACCATCAGTAGACTACTCTAGAGAAAAGGGTCATACTGCGACTAAATAAAAACTCATAACGATATTCCCTACTTTCTTTAAAATAAAACAATTAATAATGGCAGTTTACAATTTTTCATATGCGGGTTTTAATAACAACATCAATGAGTTCAAAGGTTCCTTAATTAGATCTCTGTCGTAAAAACAATTAAACTATTAAGAGCATTAACGCAATAATCACAAATATACAATTAAAACTGTTGCTATACAACTGAAACTATTATGTGATGTAAATCACAACAACATAATTAAAATAATTAAAACTATTAAAAACGTTAACGCAATAATCACAAATATACAATTAAAATTGTTGCAATACAATTGAAACTACTATGAGACGAAAATCACAACAACATAATTAAACAATTAAAGCTATGCATAGCAATCGTAATCATAACAATTATATCGTTGTGAGAGGTTTAAATTCGGGCATTTAAACAACATGACTACGTCCCCCTCAAGGATCTGGAAAAAGTGAATAATCATTGAGTTAAATTCGAGGCTAAATAACCATTGCAATGCAACCTCAGTCAATTGAATCGTTGTCAGCTCCAACCACTAATTATTATATCTCCCGGTGATATTCAGAACCTCAAAATAATTAAATAATATCTCTATGTTCTTATTAAATCACTTTGTATTTATTCACAGGATATTAAAAGTTGGGCACACTTAACCCCAGGGATCTCTGAATTAGAACTATAACACCTGCCAACTGTTCGTAAATGGAGATTCACAAAACACTAGAATAATTAAATAATTAAATGGAGGATTATAAATAATAAAGTGGCCCAAGAAATCTCATAAATTCACGGATTTACAAAAAAAAACAAAAGAAATCTCAGAATATGAAGACGAAGGGAACCACCACTGGACAAAATAAAAAGGTTACACAAGAATTAAATCTCAAGGTTCATCATTGCTAAAAATGGTGCATCATAAGAAGGTTAAACTCATCCCTACCATTCCTCCATCATAACTTGGTGTTATCAATAGCTAGGATAGTTAATGTGTTTCCTACGATTTCAGGTGGAAGGCAATGGGTGTAGTGACTGAATCGTTGAGACAACAACAAGGGACGTCTGGACAAAAAATATCCACTGGCAAGGACAAGTCCATACAATAATTACGCAAACACCAACATGGTCAATATTTAAATCCCCCATTCATGCAACCCAAGATGAGGTTCTAGACACCGGTTTAAGGAAAAATACTTCGTTATTTCCTCTGCTAAGTCAATAAATGATAATACTCTATCATAGTGGTTGCAGAATAATACCAGTGGAATGATATAACTCTATCATACTAGCTGCAGAATAATACCAATGGAATGATATAACTCTATCATACTGGCTACAAAATAATACTAATGGAATGATATACCAAGGAGCATCTTGATGGCACCAATAGCTACTACTATGGTTGTGGATAGGAAAACACAAAAAGGAGAAAAATCTCGGATTGGAAAGATACACAGTCTTGACAGAGAGCAATACTTACAGAACAACCAAGCACAGACCATTTATTAACGCACAATACTAACAAGGTTTACAAACCCAAAAATGCGGGCAAAGACTGGATCATGTGCTCATTCTAGACACGCGAAGATCAGACACTCCAAGAATAAAATCTATTTACAACCAATCATTGAATCGCAACACAGGAAGGATAAAAAATGCAAGCAGAGGTTGGGTCATGGGTTCAATTCCGCTTAACTCAAACTAAGCATCCAAGTCTAGCATGATCCTCTCGTAGTCCATTGTATCTAGACAATCACCCCTACGCAAGGCTCCAAGGGAGAGTCCATGAGGGAGCACATGTAAAAATGTTGTAGGAGTGTCATCCTTGAAGAAGGGATGCGATTGATATCAATAAGGCTGCTTACAAGCATATGTCAGTTAACTAAATCGACACAAGAAAAAAAACAATAGAAGAGAGATAGTGATCAAAAATCCAATACAATGGGAAGAAGGCAATAGCTGACTACCCAAAAACAAAAATCGCAATCCATGGGAATCGATGGTCCAAAACATCAACATCTGATGGGGGAAGGTCGTTTGTACAATAACTAAAGGTCTCTAATGTTTTTTGCTTCTACGCAATAACATGTTTAAAATTTTTAGCAGAGGAAATTAAGAAATCGCTACAGAAGGGAGGGGCTACAAAACAAAAAAAGATTTAAGAGCCCATCTCAACTACAAATCAGCCTCCTAAAACCACCATAGGAATTGAAACTAAATAAAATCTTAGATTTAATGTCATATTATGAACAGATAGAATAGCTTCAACTGGAAATGCATCGGTTGCTTCATCATCATTATTATTTTCACACACGGGATAATTTTAACTAAAATACAAACAAAATTCAAATACATGTACTGAATCCGAAGGCGATGATCCCATAGACGCTGCCCCGCGCATGCACTTCATCCATATCCCGCTTTCCAACTAATGAGACCTCATCGGTACATCCCAACCAATGCTATAGGTACTCTTCTCCCCCTTGAACCCCCCATGCCACAAAGGAGCCATGCACACAATACCAGAGAATGATAGCTCCCATCTCACCTCGTAAGGTTGACCTACCACTCGTTATCCGAGTTGGGTATCCCAACCCCCACAAGAGAAATTCAGTCAATATAAAAATTCTGGCAGCGTAACCTTACACAAATCATACGTGATCCATACTCCTCCTCTGCCATCCTTTTTATAGAGTTTTCTTAGTGATTAGTTTCCCAAACCCTTATTAGATTCTTTTTTATTAAATTTAATTAGGACAAACCTCCCCCGTACACATGTCACTCGATCCCCTAGTTGCACCAGAAAATCAATTTATTAATTAAGTAAATTTTCCTATTTCCCTCACCCACCTAAAATCGTTCCTAAAAACGCTCCTCGATGTCCCTTTATTCCCTTACAATTCTTAAAGGACTTAAATCTTTCATAAATCCTAGTTGAGTTCACAATTAGAAGGTTCCAAAGACTAGATTCCCTACTATGTTATGCATTCCCCTTTTTCTTTAAGTTTCCACTTTTCTATCTAAGTTCAAAATTAGTAGGTTTAGACATAAGCAACAATTTACCCTTTTAATAAATTAATCTTTCAATAAAATTTTACTTGAATTATTAAAGTTTGAATTTTCTTTATCCCCTTCTTGTTTCATGTCTATTTAGTTTTTTTTTTTTGCTAAAAGGTTCTACTTAGACCTAGGTTTTAAATTCACTAGGCTAGTGACAGTTCTTAAGGGATTTTTTTTTTAATAAACTTTACTCATACCATCATTCATTTTAAGGTCGATCGGGTCCTAAGGAGGCATAGTTTTATAGGCACTAGGTTTATTAACTTACCATATTTAAAATCACAACGTGCCCTTCAGGACGCACTACGTGCTCCAAGGGTGCCACTCGCCTCTTTCCATTTCATTTGTGCGATGTTCCCTTCAAGACACACTACGTGCTCCAAGGATTCCACTCACCTCTTTCTGTTTCATTTTCGCGATGTGCGCTTCAAGATGCACTATGTGCTCCAAGGGTGCCACTCGCCTCTTGACTGAATTTGGTAGACATCAAACCCCTGGAGTCAATACTCCGTCAGGTGATCTTGTGGGAGACTAAGGGCCTCTAAGGAATAAGGACCCTGCCTTATTGCATGCCCCTTAGAATCATCGTGAGCGGCTATCATAGTCTGCCCTCACAGCATCGTGGGTCTTCTCGAACTAGGTAATCATTAACCTACAGTTCGAGCCGCGACGAGAGTACTAGTAGTTTGTGGCAGGGTTGTTGCCACACCCCTCCCTCAATGTCTCTAGTTGTCGTGTGTGACCCCTTTACTCCAAATGTGAGTCTGGTCATCAAGCTATCGTCAGCTTGCATCCATCAACGAAACATGTCAGCGATAAAAATCAACATCATAATATATAATCACATGTCACATATGTCATATCAACAATCATTCAAACCATAACAGTCCTCTCCCTGACTCGATCTAGAGTCCAAGGAGATTCATCGATGCCATCGACATACTCTAACATCTAGAGTCCTTTACACTTAGGAGAACCCAATCAATAGAACCTATCGATGTAAATATAGCAAAAATAAGAAATCATCATATTCAAAACATCTCATAATCATAATCAAAACAACCAATCGCATAATGAATCGGATCACTTGCACGCAAGTGTCCTCAATAAATAAGTCCGCTCAGTGCACGCAAAAGCGGGATGTTACATACACCCCCTCTTGTTTTAAACTTTGTCCCAAAGTTTCACACTATGTAAGTGCTTAAATAAAGTGTATCACAATATCATATGTCTATCTATCAAACAAAAATGGAAACTGCTGACGCATATCATATGCATCCTCCCAGGTCACCGAGTGTGGACTATAGTTGTCCCACTAGACCTTGACCTGATCTACTATTCGACATCATAGTTTTCGAATGCGATGGTCCAGGATGTGGATTGGCTTTGTTGTGAGCGCACCCTCGTCTGATACATGCAAGGAACTCATGTCAATAACATGTGTAGGATCACTAACATAATGTCTCAAAATAGATACGTGAAAAACATCATGCATATGCCTCAAAGAATTAGGCAAGGCTAGTCGATAGGCCACGGGCCCCTTCTTTTCTAAAATCACAAAGGGTCCCACAAACCTAGGAGAGATTTTAGCACCCTTTTGAAACTTCATCAAACTCTTATGCGGTTTCACACGCAAGAAGACGCAATCACCAACTTCATAACTACAGTCGACACGATGCGCATCGACATAAATCTTCTGTCGATCTTGTGCTTCCTTGATCCTTCATCTTATTTTTTTCATTTGATCTTCCATTTCTTGGATCGTTGTCATGCATGACCCCTTTACTCCAAATGTGAGTTTGGTCAGAAAGTTATCGTCAGCCGACATCCATCAACGAAAATGTCAGCAATAACAATCAACTTCATAATATCTAATCATATGTCACCGATGTCATATCTACAATCATTCAAAAAACAACATTCCACTCCCTGACTCGATCTAGAGTCCAAGGAGATTCATCGATGCCATCAATATCCTATAATGTCCAGAGTCCTTGACACTCAGGAGAACCCAGTCAATAGAACATGTTGATGTAAATATAGCAATAATAAAAAATCATCATATTCACAACATCTCATAATCATAATCAAAATAGTCAATCGCATAATGAACCAAATCACTTGCACGCAAGTGTCCTAAAATAATAAGTTCGCTCAGTGCGCACAAGAGCGGGATGTTACAGTGCATGCTTGGTAGTGGCATGTGTTGGTGATGTTGAGCATCTGGTTGAGATATGTTCTTGATATATGATCTATGAGTAGATTCGGTTTGTTGATGTTGAGTATCAACGATGGTGACATGTTGATGGTATGTCAGTGACAGGTTGATGTGGCAGTGACAGTGAAAAATTTATTGATATATCAGTGACTTTATCCATGGTAGTCACAGGTTGAGTCTACACTTATATTTTAGGGTGGCAAGACGGGGCAAGGAAAGGGGGTTGTAGACTCCTTCTGGTTGGTGTCAAAGAACTCAAGGAGTTGGAGCTTCCTTCAGGTTGGAGCCTGTAAATCAAGGGGTTGTAGCCTCCTTTTGGTTGGAGCTATAGCACTCAGGGGGTTGTAGCCTCCTTCTAGTTGGAGCCATAAGAAGTTAGGGAGTTGTAGCTTCCTTCAAGTTGGAGCCTGTGAACTAGGGGGTTGGAGCCTCCTTCCATTTTTAGCTGGTAATTTAGGGAGTTGTAGCTTCCTTTAGGTTTGAGCTTATAAATAGGGAGTTGGAGCCTCCTTCCAGTTGTAGTTGGAGAATTGGGAAGTTGGTGCTTCCAATGAATGTAACCTTTGATATATGTTGGCCCTTGACAAAGTTTTGGGAGATTCTTGGTCATGTGACCTATTTTGGGACTTCAACAGCCTGTTGAAGGAAGAGCGCAAGATGAAGCGGATATCACGAGATCTCGGCCCACTTTTGGGTCCTTTTTGGGTTGGTGGGAATATGTAATGGGATTGGGATATTGGCCCATGGGTTTTACCCAAGATTAGGGCTATTTTGTAATGTATAAATAGACATCTAGGCAATGTAAAGAAATAACCTACGATGGATTGGCATCTATGTGATGTGTGCTAAGTGCAAGTAAGGTCTATAAGTGCTTTGTGCCTGTGTGAGACTTGCAGAGCTAAGTGCAAGTCATTGTAGAAATTTGTAGAAAGCTTTGTGATGTAACGCAAGGAAGAAGGATCTAGCGAGCTATGCAGATCTTCTGTCCTGTGCGGAGTAAGGGTTTTTTAGTATTTGTGCTTGTAATCGATTGAATGAAGACAATAAAGAAGAAGAGTAGGTGGACGTAGCCCCAGGGTGGGGGTGAACCACGTAAACATTGTGTTGTTCTTCTTTGTGCCTTGTTCTGATGCATTTATGTGTTATTTGCTAAGTTCTTTGAGATGATTATATAGATCTGTTTGTGCTTAGTGCTAATGTTATTAGATCTGATATATGAATATGCTCAGTGCTTGATCTACCAGATTTGATCTATTTTACATATGCTAAGTGCTTGAATATGCTAGATCTTTATAAATGTTGCGAAGCCCTGTTTTACTAGCGAAGTGGTTATTGATTTCATATTGTGAAACTGATGGTGCTAAGTGCTTTATTAAGTATTTTAATCACATATCTGTGTCCCAGATAAGGTTGCAGACACTTGAGTCTTGCAACCACCCCTGCCTCTACCTCGGGTCAGACTTCATCTGCTTCGCAGGTGTTTCCGAAAGGGCCCATAGTTAGGTTTTTGTTGGTGCATTGTTATAGCGTTGAACCCTGGGCCTGCCCCTGTGCCAACAATATATAAGAAAGAATTATGTGGTTTTCTCACATTTGGGTTTCCACGTAAATTCTAGTGTATTGTGTACTTGATGTGATGTTGTTGATTGTTATTTCTTATGGTTATATGCTCATGATATATAGAATGCAATCATGGATGATATATTGTTGATAAAGTTGAAGTTTATATACTATGGTTAAAAGTGATAAAATTGTTCAATATTGATTCACCCCCCCCTCTCAGTATTCCCACAGATTTGTGAGGGAGATTTGTTTTTTCTTTGAATCCTATGTCATTCCTTTCTGGCCAATCTAGACAAAAAATGAATATGGGGACTACGAAACATACCTTCCTAAGAATTTTTTGTTTTTTTTGCTCAAGGACTTAGAGTAATAGGGTTTAATGATTACAACCTAGGATGTGCCTCATTTAGGTACCTCCATGTTTTCTTCTACTAGAACTTCCTTCCAAACTGTGAGTGCATAAAAACATTCAAAACATAATTGTTGATAAGACTCCTTGTTTTCATACATGGAGAGAAGTTTGAGGGATCTTTTTGGGGGATTATTCGCATTCAAAATAATTTTATAGACCAACAACTGGAGGAAGATGTTGATATTTGGGATGGCATCATTACCCCGTATTATTTCCTAAATCGTATCGTTTGGGACATTTAGAAGACAATTTACTAGAAGTTTTGAGAAACCCTTTTTTACAAAGGAGACAAGGTTTGGTACCATAACAATTCATCTATTTATTTTGGGTTGACTAATTCTTTCCCTTTTAAGAGCATTAGGATTATATTGTAGTCCTCCCAAATTCCTAGGGGAGTTTTATCTCTTGGGAAATTTTTGATTGCCTCTAGCTACTAGAAACTCTAGGCGTTACTAAGTCATATTTACCATGTCCCCACCACTTTCACTGAGAGATAAAGAGGAAAATTCTATCACTTTAAACAGTCTTTGCAAACGTGAGTTGCTTCCACAAAGTTTGTGTTTCATAAATACGCAATACTATTAAATTTATGGATAAAGCAATGACTATTTGAAGCATACGCTCTTTTATTTCCTTAAGGAAAATATTTAACTAAAGAAAATAGTTGAGAATTCAAAATTTGATGAATGCACTCCAAATAAACAAATAGTGTGCAACACAACAATGTTTGTTATTTAACCAACGCTTATTCATCTTATATTTTTCTTAATGAATTTGAATATTTTATCTATTGTTTCGATGATTTTAGAAAATCATTAATAAGAGGGAGATTCTTACATCCTTATGAAGTTTAAAGATAAATAATGAAATCATTAATTAAAAGAAGTTGAAATATTATAGATATTTTATTTTTCATAATTTGGATAACCATAAAAACAAATTTTCCAACCATATGAAATTAAAGAACAAAAATGATATTTCYAAATTATGATCAATACTTATGATTTTCACAATGAAACTCCTTTATGGATTAATCCAAAAAAACACCTTCATTTATAAAACTTTTGATATAAAGAAGTAGAAAGTGAACATCATTCATTTTTTAGCCGAACTACAACTGAGTATGGGAGAGATGTCCCTGTAACATAAGGCATTAAAATAAAAGTAAAATATCCACAAAATAATAAATTAATAAAAAAACACATATAAACAAGAATTCGACTCAATTAATCAATCGAGGCAATAATCAATACATGTATATAGTACCACTAGATCCATCTTAACCCCCAATCTATCAAGCGTCGAGATGATCAAATCTCTAGAGGTGCAAACCTTTAACCTTTCCTCAAGTTTTGCACTCTAAAAAAGGTTTGCAGCTGTAACACCCCAGGTTTGGAACCCCCATTTTAAATAATGTATTATTACAATGTTGTGAGGCCTGAGTGCCCAAACAATTGTTAAAGGGCTAGTAAGCCCAAGAAATGTAATGTTTTGATCATTATTAATAATAAACACATCGTTGGCTGCTAGGAAAACAACGACTAGAGTTATAGGGAGCTATGAGTCCACAAGAGAGGGGGCTTGAGGAGATAAATGTTGATTCCTATGTTAATTACCTTTTTTCCTAAGGGAGGGGATTGGTTACGTGAGATTCTTGGGGAAGGCCAAGAGGTTCTTGATTCCCCATGAGAGATACTTAAACCCATCCCTGGTCTGATTGTGTGGTTGGTCGTTGGTAGTTGGTTGTTGGTCGTTGGCTCGTCCACTCCATCGCCTCTGAGTTATCCCATTATTTCCCACACACACTTCCATGCACTCACTTACCCATCCATTGATCCATCCTCACCTGCGTCTTGGCCCGGTAAAGGGAAAGGAACTGTTGAGAATTATCCATGGGATAGTTGGTTGTAATGGTCGCAGGTGCAATCTAGCCATGACTTGGGGCCTGCATGTCTGATCTGCATTGGCATGTGCCCTGTTTTGCTCACAACTGCGAGTCCTAAGATTTCCAGCATTGATATTCTGGACGAGATGTGCTGGAGGCCCTAGTAAAAGGAGAAGGACCGTCTGAGGGACTACGTGACAGAGAAGGGTGGAGGTCCATTCTCTTGGGCGATACAGGCTGGGTAGAAGAGAGTTGGGTACTCAGATTGTTGTGGGGGTTGGGAAACCTGTGAGAGCTTGAGAGCTGACTGGTTTGGGAACCCAAGTACACTCTGGAACCGTCCTTGTGGATTCATAGCCCTGGCTCGGGGGTGACACTGTTGTTGAGATTTGGAGCAGTTGTGTCTACGGTTGGGTGGAACATACTTGGTCTGCAGCCAGTTGGTGTCGCATTTTTATAAATATAAGTGCTCTCTATTGTGATATTATATTCTGTGTATGAATTTATTTTGTTGTGTATTTTAATTATCGTTTAACTAAATATTAGATTATGCATGCTTGTTGGATATTGTTCTGGATGTCATTAAATCTTGTATCTTGTGTGTTCTTATTAATTAAAGAAGGTATTGGTAAGAGTACGAAGCCCAAGGGTGGGCTTGAAGGTAGCATGCCCCGACTCGTGGGTGGCTAGGGATGTTACAGATTGGTATTAGAGATTCTGGTTGAAACATTGGGCTGATTTGGGCAGGGTCTGTTGGTCAGATTCTTGTGGTCGATATTGAACTCTGACCATGAAGTTGAAAAGCTCAGGAGGAATGGCATTGCATAATCTATGCAGGAGAGTACGGTCCATACCTTCCTAAGATTTTATTTTTTTGTTGCTCAAGGACTTAGAGTAATAGGGTTCAATGATTACATCCTGGGATGTGCCTCATTTAGGTACCTCCATGTTTTCTTCTACTAGAACTTCCTTCCAAACTGTGAGTGCATAAAAGAATTCAAAACATAATTGTTGATAAGACTCCTTGTTGTCATACATGGAGAGAAGTTTGAGGGATCTTTTTGGGGGATTATTCGCAGTCAAAATCCTTTTATAGACCAACAACTGGAGGAAGATGTTGATCTTTGGGATGGCATCATTACCCCATATTATTTCCTAAATCGTGTTGTTTGGGACATTTAGAAGACAATTTACTGGAAGTTTTGAGAAACCCACTTTTACAGAGGAGACAAGGTTTGGTACCATAACAATTCATCTATTTATTTTGGGTTGACTAATTATTTCCCTTTTAATAGCATTAGGAGTATATTGTAGCCCTCCAAAAGTCCTAGGGGAGTTTTATCTCTTGGGACATTTTCCATTGCCTCTAGCTACTAGAAACTCTAGGCGTTACTAAGTCATATTTACCATGTCCCCACTACTTTCACTGAGAGATAAAGGGGAAAATTCTATCACTTTAAAAAGTCTTTGCAAATGTGAGCTACTTCCACAAAGTTTATGTTTCATAGATACGCAATACTATTAAATTTATGGATAAAGCAATGACTATTTGAAGCATACACTCTTTTATTTCCTTAAGGAAAATATTTAACTAAAGAAAATAGTTGAGAATTCAAAATTTGATGAATGCACTCCAAATAAACAAATAATGTGCAACACAACAATGTTTGTTATTTAACCAACGCTTAKTCATCTTATATTTTTCTTAATGAATTTGAATATTTTATCTATTGTTTCGATGATTTTAGAAAATCTTTCGACGTTAAGCTCATATCATTAATMTAAGATCATGAATCTCCCTTAATGATTTTATCTCTCCCAAGTTCCATAGAGATTAATGATTTTAGAAAATCATTAATAAGAGGGAGATTCTTACATCCTTATGAAGTTTAAAGATAAATAATGAAATCATTAATTAMAAGAAGTTGRMATAKTATAGATATKTTATTTTTCATAATTTGGATAACCATAAAAACAAATTTTCCAACCATATGAAATTAAAGAACAAAAATGATATTTCYAAATTATGATCAATACTTATGATTTTCACAATGAAACTCCTTTATGGATTAATCCAAAAAAACACCTTCATTTATAAAACTTTTGATATAAAGAAGTAGAAAGTGATCATTCATTTTTTAGCCGAACTACAACTGAGTATGGGAGAGATGTCCATGTAACATAAGGCATTAAAATAATAGTAAAAAATCCACAAAATAATAAATTAATATTAAAATGATAATAAAATAAAATAAAACATTAAAATATCTATAAATAAAAAAACACATATAAACAAGAAGTCGGCTCAATTAATCAATCGAGGCAATAATCAATACACGTATATAGTACCACCAGATCCATCTTAACCCCAGATCTATCAAGCGTCGAGATGATCAAATCTCTAGAGGTGCAAACCTTTAACCTTTCCTCAAGTTTTGCACTCTAAAAAAGGTTTGCAACTGTAACACCCCAGGTTTCAACCTCCATTTTAAATAATGTATTATTACAATGTTGAGAGGCCTAAGTGCCCAAACAATTGTTAAAGGGCTAATATGCCCAAGAAATGTAATGTTTTGATCATTATTAATAATAAACACATTGTTGGCTGCTAGGCAGACAATGACTAGAGTTATAGGGGGTTATGATTCCACAAGAGAGGGGGCTTGAGGGGCTAAATGTTTATTCCTATGTTAATTACATTTTTTCCTAAGGGAGGGGATCGGTTACATGAGCTTCTTGGGGAAGGCCAGGAGGTTCTTGATTCCCCACGAGAGATACTTAAACACATCCCTGGTCTGATTGTGGGGTTGGTCGTTGGCTCGTCCGCTCCGTCACCTCTGAGTTATCCCATTCTTTCCCTCACACACTTCCATGCACTCACTTACCCATCCATTGATCCATCCTCACCTGGGTCTTGGCCTAATAAAGGGAAAGGAACTGCTGATAATTATCCATGGGATAGTGGCTTGTAATGGTCATTGATGCAATCTAGTCATGACTTGGGGCCTGCATGTCTGAGATGTGTTGGCATGTGCCCTGTTTTGCTCACAAATGTGAGAACTGAGAGTTCTAGCATTGAGATTTTGGACCAGCTGTGTTGGAGGCCCTAGTAAAAGGAGAAGGACTACCTGAGGGACTACATGACAGAGAAGGGTGGAGGTTCGTTCTCTTGGGCGGTACAGGCTGGGTAGAAGAGAGATGGTTACTCGGATTGTTGTGGGGGTTGGGAAACTTGTGAGTGCTTGAGAGTTGACTGGTTTGGGAACCCAAGTACACTCTGGAACCATCCTTATGGATTCATAGCCTTGGCTCAGGGGTGACACTGTTGTTGAGATTTGGAGAAGTGGTGTCTACGGTTGGGTGGAACGTCCTTGGTCTGCAGCCAGTTATGTCACCTTTTTATAAAGATAAGTGCTCTCTGTTGTGATATTATTATCTGTGTATGAATGTATTTTGCTGTGTATTTTAGTTATCGTTTAACTAAATCTTAGATTATGCATGCTTGCTGGATATTGTTGTGCATGTCATTAAATCTTGTATCTTATGCGTGCTTATTAATTAAAGAAGGTATCAATAATAGTATGAAGTCCAAGGGTGGGCTTGAAGGTAACATACCCTGGCCTGTGGGTGGCTGGGGATGTTATAGATTGGTATCAGATCTTCTGGTTGAAACATCGAGCCAGTATGGGCAAGGTCTGTTGGTCAGAGTCTCATGGTCGAGATCGAACTCTGACCGCGAAGTTGAAAATCTCAGGAGGAATGGCATTGCAGAATCTACGCAGGATATTGAACGTCGAAGATCCATTGTAAGGGGTTCGAAGGATCGTGATCGTCCCCTTCAAATTCGGGAGCGATCGCTACCATAGGATCAGGAGAGATCCGGGATCATTGGATTGGAGGACAGGTGAACAGGGGTCTTCTGATGAAAAGTAAACAAGGGTTAAGGTCACAACCATCAGATCCCATTGGAGAGAGAGATCAACGGACAGCAGGCATTACGGGGAACCAAGTTGAATGGGAGTTAATTCCTCAAGGCGGTCCCACAATCCAAACCATAGTTTCACCGAGGGGGTTACGTGTCAGTGTTAGGAGAATTACAGGGTGAAAAGCAGGTTACTCCAAACCGCCGATGCGCGCCCTCGAAAATGGAAAGGCAATAAGTGATGTGACATGTTGGTGCTCAAACATCGAAACTCCATATAGCCGAAGTAGTTGGGAGTCGTCGATCTGTAGGAGGACATGCGTCAATCGATCATGTGATTCGGATAAAACGCTTCGGGAAGAAGTGAGCGAATAGGAGGTTTGAATTTTGAGACTTCTGAAACCCAAAGACCTGGAAGGATCTCAACCATTGACCTGTCGAGAGCCACATGTCACCAGATCCAAGGCTTCAGATAAAATCCAATGGGGCCAGATAAGTTTTGAAGTTTGAGATTTTCGAAGTCCGGAGTCCTGAAGAAATCATAGTCATTGATCCGCAAAAGACATGTGGTGTAGATCCATGGACTCCAAGTGAATACCTGAAGTGAATCTTAGTCATCCAATCCAGGAGGACACATGGCAACAGATTGGCTAGTTTGAGAATTCAGAGTTCGGGAAGATTCAAAGTGTGCTAGTATGAAAACTCCCAAAGTCTCGAAGCCCGAAGAGCCGAAGTGATGGGGCACGATGACATCACCTAGAGGTGATGTGGACCCTGGAATTCCCAAAGTGATGTGGCTTGTGGATGTCACCTGGGATGACGTGGACGCATGGGATGTATGCCACATGTCAGTAATTTTTGAGCATTTGGAATATTGAAAAGTCGGTTAGAGCGTGACACTTGGCACCCACCTGATAGGGACACTTGTCTTCTTCCAGTATTTCACCACGTGGCGACAGATCGTGCAGTCTAGAGACTAGGCACCCTAGAGGGGAAAGATGTGACATGTTGCATTGGGTCGAAAACTCCCGAAGGTCGGAGTACATATCGACTGTTGATTCCAGAAGACACACATCGAAGGATCGTCGACTTTGGGTGAATGCACTCTGAGAGAAAGTGCAGGAGGAAATTTTGAAACTTTCGAAGCCCAAAGAGCCGAAGCGATTCACAGCCACTGTTCTATGGCGGGACACCCATTGGCAGATCATGAACTCTAGGTAAAAGTGTTCTGGGAGGAGGCAAGAGAGGAAAGTTGAGACTCCCGAAGTGCAGAGTCCCGAAGTGGATCTCGATCGTTGATCATGAAAGAGGACGAGGACCATTGATCTGGTCCTGGCTGAAAGTTACAAAGTTTCGAAGCTCTGGACAAGCTCTTTTTCAGCTAAGCGCAGGGTCATGGTCGTGGTCATATGCAGATTGGTATCTGAGGGAAGGAGGGATAAGGGCCGAATTTGTTGTCTTCGAGATAGAAAAGTGCTAAGGAAGGATTTAGCCGCGATTTCTAGTCATGGTCAACTGGGAAGGTGGTTTGAAGGAAGCGCTTATGCACGATGGAATTCTATGTCAGCTAAGGATAACAGGACACTGTTATTTTCGAAGAATGGGGATATGGTATCCATGAACAAAAAAAGAAGCAGACATGTAGCATGGTTTGACAATTTTGTTTATCATATGCATAATTCTAACAAAATGGTCGCTTGCACATTTTGCAGAATTAAGGGGTTTAAACACATCAACTCAGGATGCGTATTGAGGAAATGGAAGAAGACGTGGGACCCTCTGATCATGATAAGGAGGCCGAAGGCCAGAATACCAGAGTTGGTAATGCAGAGACAGAGTCCAATGGATGCAAAGGAAAAGGAGAGAAGAAAACGTTAATAGAAATGGTAAGAAGCCTAAAGATGGAAGTGCAAAGCTACAAAGCAGACAACGAGAGACTGATGAGAGAGAAAAGTTAGATAAATGCTTGAGTGTTTCAGAGCTTAAATCAGTTGCAGAGACAAATGAAGAAGGGATAGAACTCAAGACAAGAGGAAGAAGACAGGTGCCATGAAAGAAGGGATGATCATGGAAGAGATGGTTATTCTAGAAGTGCTAGTAGAGCTCATGGACACCACTCACCTCCTTACTCAGAAAAAAAAAATTATGCATCAGAAGATCTCGTAAGCAGTCGAGAGGTGTCTCCTGTCAGACACCAAAGAAGGAAACAAGAGGTAGATACTTTGCAAGGAGATATGAGGAAGCTCAAGCCACCTTCCTTCGATGGTGAAAGAGAAATGGAAGATGATGTTGAAGCATGGTTTCTTAGGCTCCAGATATATTTTCAGTTGCATAACTATTCATCAAACCTGGAAGCTAGGATTGCCACCTACCATTTACATGGGAAGGCTACGATGTGGTGGGACCAACTGAAGCAAGTGGAACATGTTAATGAAAGTAGGATCACTTGGAAACAGTTCAAGAAGTACTTCCAGAAGGAGTACCTCTCAGAGCATTTCTATGACAAGAAAATGCAGGAGTTATTTGAACTTAGGTTGGGAAGCATGACTATGGAAGAGTACAGGAAGAAGTTCTTGGGATTGTTAAAATATATCAAGTTCATTGGTGATGAGAAAGTGAAAATATAGATATTTCTAAGTGGATTGTCAGCCTTTTATAAGGAAAAGATCAAGTATGATGAACCTAGAACCTTGATCGAGGCCATCAGGAAGGATAAATACCTGTATGAGCAAGGCCAGGGAAGAGAATCCCTGCATAAATCTTGGAAGGACAATAAGAATGAGAAGTTCAATCAGAGGAGGAAAGGATTAAAACATCCATTCAATAGGAATGAGCCTAATAGAAATCGACAAGATCAGTATGATAAGGGGGAATCCAAGAAAGAAGATTCCTTGGGAAAAAGGGGAAGACAACCAATCCAATGTTGGGAATCCAAAGAAGATAACATGTACAAGGATTGCCCACACAGAAAAGACAGAGTGAAGACTGTGCACAACGTCCAAGAGGCTACAACAATCGAAGACATGGGAAGAATCTATGCAACTTTAAATGATTTACAAGCAGAGTACTAGTCCAATATGATCGAGGTGGAAGGTAAGGTCATAAATCAGCCTGTTGCTATTTTGATTGATTCAGGAGCAAGTCATTGCTACATTGATCTTAAGATAGTGGATAGATTACATTTGGAGAAAAGTCAACTTGGAAAAGAAAGTTTGGCTCAGTTAGCCACTGGAACCAAAAGGAGAATCCATGATATGGTCAGAAGTTGTTTCATAAGTCTTAATGGCATGATACTAGTACTGATCTAAATATCATACCATTGGGGTCTTATGATGTTCTGATTGGGATGGATTGGTTGGAAAAGAATCATGTTGTCCTATATTGTCATAACAAGACATTTACATGTCTTGATGGAAATGGAAAACAGAGCACTGTGAAAGGAGTTCCAAGACCCATCTCTATAAGGGAGATTTTGGCCTTATAGCTGAAAAGATGTTTTAGAAAAGGATGTCAACTATATGCAGCTCATGTGGAAGAGCCAGATAATACAAAGGGGCCAAGCCTTGAAGATTTCTCGGTGTTGTAGGAATTTGAATATGTATTCCAAGAAATACTTGGATTGCCACCAAGAAGGGAGATATATTTCCCAATTGATTTAGTGCTAGGAGCTGCCCCAGTGTCAAAAACACCTTACAGAATGAGCACACCAGAGTTAAAATAATTAGAAATGCAGTTGGAGGAATTGTTGAATAAATGGTACATACATCCAAGTGTTTCACCTTGGGGAGCACTAGTACGTTTTGTCAAAAAGAAGGATGGAACCTTGAGGCTATGTATTGACTTCCAATAGTTGAACAAGTACACTATAAAGAACAAGTATCCTCTACCCCGAATTGGTGACCTCTTTGATAAGCTAAGAGGAGCAAAGATATTTTCAAAAATTGAACTGAGGGCAGGATACAATCAGGTAAGAATCAAGGAAGAAAACATTCATAAGACAGCATTTAGGACCATGTATGGGCATTATGTATTTGTAGTGGCGCTATTTGGACTGACCAATGCACCAGCTGTCGTCATGTGCTTAATGAATGTCATATTCAGAAATTATTTGGACAAGTTTGTCATAGTATTCCTGGATGACATACTTATCTATTATAAGTATGAAGAGGAGCATGAACATCACTTAAGACTGGTATTGCAAGTACTGAGAGAACATCAGTTGTATGCCAAGTGGAGTAAGTGTTATTTTTATCAAAAGAAGATCCATTACTTGGGACACATTATTTCAGAGCAGGGCATAGTAGTGGATCCAGAGAATATCAAAGCCATTAGAGGATGACCAACACCCAGAAATGTGTCAGACGTCAGATCTTTTATGGGATTAGTTTGGTACTACAGAAGGTTCATAGTAGGGTTCTCTAAGATTTCTCATCCCATCACTTCTTTGCAAAAGAAGGGAACTAAATTTGAATGGACACTCAAGTGTGACAAGAATTTTAATCTATTGAAGGAATTACTTACTAGTGCACCTATGTTAAAGATTGTTGACCCAAATGAAATTTTTGTGGTATGTATAGATGCATGTAAGGAAGGAATTGGGGGAGTCCTCATGTAAAATGGACATGTCATTGGGTATGAGTCCAGAAAGCTTAAGGTACATCAGAGGAACTATGCCACACATGACTTGAAACTTTCTGCCATTATCTCATGGGGAAGAAATTCGAATTAAGAACATTATCTCATGGGGAAGAAATTTGAATTAAGAACAGACCACATTGGCCTGAAGTATATTTTTGAATAACCAACCTTGAATGCCAGGAAAACAAGATGGTTGGAATTTTTAAGTGAGTATGACTTCGACATCAATCATATCAAGGGGAAGGAGAATAAATTTGTCGATGCACTTAGTAGGAGAGTGCATCTCATGCTACTATTGTTAGTATGCATCAGTCAGACTTGAAGAGCAGAATTTTAGATGGTCTTGTTACAGATCGACATTACCTATAGGTAAAGGAAAAATTACAGCAGGGAGATGTACAACAGAAAATAAAGGAGTATGAGATAAAGGAAGATGGATTACTCATGCATAAAAATAGAATCTATGTTCCTAGTTCCAGAGAACTGAGGAATGTGGTACTGAAGGAAATGCATGATGTTCCTTATGCTGGACATCCCGGTTACTAGAAAACAATTACAACAGTAAGAAGCTAGTGTTTTTGGCTGGGAATGAAGAAGGATGTTGCTGATTACATCGCTCTATGTATGGAATGTCAGAAGGTGAAGGTTGAGCATAGGCACCCAACGAGTTTGCTGCAGCCATTGCCAATCCCAGAGAAGAAATGGGGAGTGATCACCATGGATTTCATCACAGGATTACCCAGAATGAATAAGCAACATGATTCAATCATGGTGGTGGTTGAAAAATTAATAAAGGCTACTCATTTTGTGCCTGTGAAAACAACGCATACAACGACTAATATTGCAGAAATTTTCATGAAGGAAATTGCTAGGTTGCATGGGATACCTAGGACAATTGTCTCGAACAGAGATACAAATTTTACCTCCAATTTCTGGAGGGGATTGTTTAAAGGATTTGGCACAAATCTAAACTTTAGCACCGCATATCATCCCCCGACAGATGGGCAAACAGAGAGGGTCAATTGAATAATTGAAGACATGCTGAGAATGTATGTGATGGATAAGCCATCTAAGTGGGAAGATTACTTACACTTGGTTGATTTTGCATATAATAATGGGTATCAAGCTTCATTGAGAATGAGCCCATTTGAAGCCTTGTATGGTAGGAAATGTGATACTCCAATAAGCTGGGACAACCCAGCAGATAGAGTGGTACTTGGGCTGGAACTACTCAAGGACATGGAAGACCAGGTGGTCAAGATCAAGCAGAATTTAAAGGCAGCTCGGGATAGACAAAAATTTTATGCAGACAAGAACAGGAGAGCTAGAGAATTTAAAGTAGGGGAGCATGTACTTTTGAAAGTGAATTCCAAGAAAATCTCTTTGAAATTGGATAGTTGTACAAAGTTGGTAGACAGATTCTGTGGTCCATTTGAAATATTGGACATAATAGGGTCAGTTGCATACATGCTTGCATTACCTGCTTCCATGAATGTGCATAATGTATTTCATGTCTCTTTACTAAAGAAATATGCACATGATCCTAACCATGTTATTGATTGGCTTCTAATTCAGGAAGAGACAGAGGGAGATTTTCAAGTTCATCCAGTGCGGCTATTGGACAGAAAAGTCAAAATGATCTGGAGTCGAGTTATAGAGCTGGTAAAAGTTCAGTGGACCTGCTACAGTCCTGAAGATTCAACCTGGGAGCATGAAGATACCATGCAGGCAGAGTACCCGCAGCTTTTTGAATAAATTTGAAATTTTGATCTCTATTTTATATATGCACTGAGGACAGTGCCAAAATAAGGGGGAGGGGATGTAACAACCCAGGTTTTGAACCCCCCTTTTAAATAATGTATTGTTACAATGCTGAGAGGCATGAGTGCCCAAACAATTATTAAAGGGCCAATATACATGTAATGTTTTGATCATTATTAATAATAAACACATAGCTGGCTACTAGGCAGACAAGGACTAGAGTTATAGCGGGCTATGATTCCACAAGAGAGGGGGCTTGAGGGGATAAATGTTTATTCATAATTTAATTACCTTTTTGCCTAAGGGAGGGGATCAATTACGTGAGATTCTTGGGGAAGGTCAGGAGGTTCTTGATTCCCCACGAGAGATACTTAAACCCATCCCTGGTCTGATTGTGGGGTTGGTCGTTGGTCATTGGTAGCTGGTCGTTGGTCATTGGCTCGTCCGCTCCATCACCTCTGAGTTATCCCATTCTTTCCCTCATGCACTTCCATGCACTCACTTACCCATCCATTGATTCATCCTCACCTACATCTTGGCATGGTAAAGGGAAAGGAACTGCTGAGAATTAGCCATGGGATAGTTGGCTATAATGGTCGCTGGTGCAATCCAGCCATGACTTGGGGCCTGGATGTCTGAGATGCATTGGCTTGTGCCCTGTTTTGCTCACAATTGTGAGTCCTGAGAGTTCCAGCATTGAGATTCTGGACCAACTGTGTTGGAGTCCCTAGTAAAAGGAGAAGGACTGCCTGAGGGGTTGCGTGACAGAGAAGGGTGGAGGTTCGTTCTCTTGGGTGGTACAGGCTGGGTAGAATAGAGTTAGGTACTCAGATTGTTGTGGGGGTTGGGAAATCTGTGAGAGCTTGAGAGCTGACTGGTTTGGGAACCCAAGTACACTCTGGAACCATCCTTGTCGATTCATAGCCCTGGCTCAGGGGTGACACTGGTGTTGAGATTTGGAGCAGTGGTGTCTACGGTTGGGTGGAACGTCCTTGGTCTACAGCTAGTTGGTGTCACCTTTTTATAAAGATAAGTGATATCTGTTGTGATATTATGATCTGTGTATGAATGTATTTCATTGTGTATTTTAATTATCGTTTAACTAAATCTTAGATTATGCATGCTTGCTGGATATTGTTGTGCATGTCGTTAAATATTGTATCTTATGCGTGCTTATTAATTAAAGAAGGTATCGGTAAGAGTACGAAGTCCAAGGGTGGGCCTGAAGGTAGCATGCCCTAGCCTATGGGTGGTTGGGGATGTTACAGCAGCTCGAGAAATTGGATCCTTCTCGACGCTTGATAAATCCGAGGTTAAGATGGATCTATGTTAGTTACCAAATTTACCAAGTAGAAAACATAACTTTACCAAGTTTTATAACTTAATATTTTTTTAGGATTCATGAAGATCATAAAAACTTTTCTATTTTCTTTTATGAAAATGACTTTTTAAAAAATATTTTAATCTATTTTTATTTATTTATAATCATTATCAATATAAAAAAATTTAAAATATTAATATTTTCCACTCTCTTTCTTATTTAATTTACTTTTTAAAAAATATTTTAATCTATTTTCATTTATTTATAATCATTATCAATATAAAAAAATTTAAAATATTAATATTTTCCACTCCCTTTTTTATTTAATTGATTTGTAAGGTGAACATCATATTTAATAATTAAATTTATATAAAGATTACCCAATATCAATATATGACAACATATTATATATTTGCTTTAAAGATATTGCATAAGATATTCTATGAAATATTTAAATATAGTTGATATTTCCACTTCTATCCTGTACAACCACGATCAATTGAACAACTTCGGATTCTCCGTTTCATTAGGGAAAAAAATCGAGTCGCGGAAGTAATAAAAAATCGAACCCAAGATTTGTGACTGGTATCTCAACAAAACCACTTAAAATGATGTGACTGCTACTTGAGTGGTGTGCATCATCCGAGTAGGTCACATGGTTGGGGTGTTCACATTTATCTATATTTTGCTTTATGTAATATCTAGAATACCAAGTTGGGGATAAAAATAGGTTTGTAAGAATGTATAAAGTAAGTTAATAATGCACACCCACTTGTGAGGTGGACATCATTAAGGTGGATCACAAAGGGTGGAGGGTGCCCACATTCACTTACATTTGTCTCTATGTTATATCATATTGGAATATAAAATATTGATTTGCATAGTAGAAAGTGTTTATAAAGAAGCACAAAGTAAGTCAATAATGTGCTTTACCACCCTCAATGTGGATCACATAAAGGTGGAAGGTGCCAATTTTTATTTACATTTTCTTTTATGTCATATCATATTGAAATATAATATATCAACTTGTAAAAAAAGAGAGTTTGTAAGAAAGCTCAAAGTAAATTAATAATGGATTTAATTACACTTTAGTCTTTAGAGTTTATTAGTTTGGATGCTTATATTAGGTTTGTGACGCAATCACCTATACCCATCATCTCACTTGTACATTCTAAAGGCCTTGGACATATTCTGATTCCATTCTTTCCACAAGTTTTGGGGAGATTGAAGACCCAACTTTAACAATAAGGAGTTTAGAATGGACTCTTTCACACAATCATAAACCATCCTTTTAGGGTTGGAAAGTCTAAAACACTTCTCCAGCGCATTTCGAAGGAGTTTGTCTCTGGTCTAAGAGGTAAACATGTCGTATAGAATTATAATTACTCACCTAAATAATTGCAAGTCCAAAAACCATAGTGAATTGGCTAGAGTCTTTCCTTCATGTCAGAAGATATTGTGACCTCCAAACCAAGTGCTCATTGAAATAGGCCAAATATAAATTATATACCTTTTTTATTCAAGACGACTTGACAATCTCCAGAGTTTTCATGTGGTTTGAGAAACACAGATTCTTTAATCTTAACCACAACTAGGGTGAAAATTAAAGTTTATAGATTCATATAGACCGTGATTTCTTTCCAAAAGGAGCTCCTTGAATGATATATTTATGAAAGAACTCCTTCTAAGCCTCCATTCCTTCAAAGCCTTAAATACTTGATTTGACGCAAAGAGAATAAGCATGAATATGAGTTTTGATGATCTTCAGCCCACCCCAATCAATCTCTAGAAGTTCAACACATATTTCAATTAGCTCTAAAGATAATTTTCCCATATAAATGTGCAAAGAAACTTTTCTAATCTTTGGTAAGAACAAGTGAACACATAACCAATTACTATACTAAAATTTTGAAGGCATTGACCCATAGTATTTCCCATTGATTATTTTTCATCAGGGATAGTGAGCAAAGAGTCATCTGTGAAGTGCCAAATGACTAAATTGCATATGGGAAAGGGGAATACCTTTAATAATCCCTTATCCCACTTTGTGGGAAATTAAATAACCTAGAGGATTGGCTACCAAGGAGTTACAAATATAAATTTCATTAAATGTAAAAATATTCTAACTCGTCCTACAATATTCAACATATTGTAACTATTGTGGAAACATATATATGAATATGCATATTCATCAATCACCAAAAACATATGGGAAGGGCTTGAAAAATGCTTTAGAAATTTAGGACTTGTAAAATTGTGGTAAATCTAACTAGGTTCAGAGCTATTTTTGAGATGATCATAGTCTTGAATGACAACTTGGATCTCCCAGATGCCCACCTAGATCAATTCTTCATTCTTTAAGAGTGGGAAGATCATCGTATATCAAAGGAATTGTTGTTGTTCTCAATTCATGGAAGCAGAATTAACGACAAGGGCATTGTCTTCCTCATTATTTTTCCTCCCCTTTAAGTGTTGGACAACTGAGAGGGGGGAGGCTGAATCAGTTGTTATCATGCTTAAGCAATTATGCTTATTTTAAACTCTTTATAAATCACTCAATGGCAATCACAATAATGCAGGGAGGTAAGCAATAGAATATTCAACATCAATCACACACATGAAATATACAGAGACAGATATTTCCT
>ML806510.1:31238-43156 GCA_009831015.1 Picea engelmannii | reverse complement strand
ACCTTGTCATCCTTGGAAGCTAATACAACCGGATTTACATAACCAGTCTCTACCATATCCTAGACATCTGCACCTAAATCCATTATGTAGGTTCTCATCCTAACTTTCCAGAAGCCAAAGTTTGTTCCATTGAACAAAGGGGGATTATTGGTTGAAGTTCCTCCATGGCTAGTTGTGTTCAAGCTCTAGGATATACCCTTAAGTAAAGGGAACTCTCTCTCATAAAAATTGTTGGACAACTGAGAGGGGGGGGGGGTTGAATCAGTTGTTACAAACAATTATGCTTATTTTAAACTCTTTACAAATCACTCAATGACAATCACAATAATGCAAGGAGGTAAGAAATAGAATATTCAACATCAATCACACACATGAAATATACAGAGACAGATATTTCCCGAGGAAACCCATAAAGGGAAAAACCTCTTCTTCTTGATATGATAAGTAATCTTTATTTTTTGTACATTATCATTCTTATGAACACCAACTCATTGTGAGGCTACCACCTCTGTTCTGCAAGATGCAACTTGCTGAGAGCACCAACTCTATGGTTTCTCTAGCACCCACTAGAAGGAAGCACCAACTCCCTGGTTTCTCTAGCACCCACTAGAAGGAAGCACCAACTCCCTAACTGTTCCAGCACCAACTTGATGGAAGCACCAACTTCCAGTCACACAGGCACCGACTTGTATAACAGAGAACAATAGTTTTCCCTTGCACCACCCTACCACCCTAATTTTTCTAGTGGCAACCAGATGAAAGCTACAACTCCTTGTGTTCAAGCACGCACTTGAAACTCCGAGGACACCAATCCTCCCTAGCACCTCCCTACCACCCTGAAATACAAATCTTTGCCTTTTACAACTTTATCACAGTGATACATCATTTATCTATGGCTTACCAGTCTCATCACTGTTCTTCTACACTGCTCTGCTCTACCTACATCAGTGTCTCTCTCCTCATGTCTGTTGCACTTTCTGTTCTTCTCTCAGATATGCATTTATGTTCCTTGCTTCTTCTACGCTTCAGCTCCTGCACGCTACATGCTTCTACCTGCATCAATCACACTCAACAACAACAACCATCTTTCTTTGTTCTCCATTTTTATACTCTCTGTGCACCTTCTACATCCTTCATGCACAATACCTCTGCATGCTCTTCACAGCGTCATTGTTCTGCCCTACAGGTTGTTCACTACATCTCTTCCTTACTCCTGCATAGCTCGACAACATAATCACTTCACTTCTCTGTTCTGCATGCATTTATTACGTCAATTCATCACCTGATCTTCATGGCAACTCTTCATATTCTATGGCAGTTCTATTGCCTGTGAGTTCATCATCAGTGGTTGTTATGTTGAGATTCCTTATCTTCTCTGGCAGTCGACACTCTTCGTCTTCTCTGTCAGTTACAGCCAATCAAATATGGCTTCTTAGGCTTCTAAGCCCCTTCCTTCACGTGACCATTGATGGTGACCAAGCGCTTATCCAAAAGTTGCTTCCCGATTTCTGTCCAGTGAGCGCTAGCTCCATTTCACGATATGACTTTGGGCTATGAGCTTCATGTGACCAAGCGATTGTGGTCCAAAGGTGGTTTAGACCAAACTACTTTTTGCCCCGCAATTCACCACGAGACTCCACGCCTCCTTTCTACAAAACCATGGTTTCAATTGCGGCTCGCTCATGAAAAATTAAGGCCTGAGCATGTTCTGGCCCTGCAATGGAGCATGATCGTTGATCTCATGATCTTGACATTGCTCTTGAATGAATAGTTCAGATCTGTCCTCTCAAGTCTGTAGACTAGATCTCTCCTTCCTCCTTCAACGACTGAGGTTTCCTTCATGATCCGGGCTCCAGGAGTTTCAACTCTCAAACCCTGTTACTGCTGACTGGATATCTTCCGGAATGGAAGATCTGCTGACATCTGTCCTCTTCAATCGATAGCTCTGCCTTGTTTCATTTTTCCACATGTAATCCTTGGTCTCAGTGATCAGATGACACGTGTCCCTCCAAACCAACGAACAAGATCGATTTTGCAATCTGGGCTCTGGGAGTTTCAATTCTCAAGTTCTCATTTTCTCCCGAAGCTTTTCACTCGGAGTCCACGATCCAACAACACGTGTCCCTCTAGATCAACACTTGATATCTCCTTCATGTCTCCAGACTTCGGAGATTTCAATTCTCAAACTCTCGTTCATCCTTCCTTTGCTTTTTCCTAGAGTTGACAAACCACTGACATGTCCTCTTTAATCCAACGACTATCATCCACTATGGGATTTCGGCCTTTGGGACTTTGGGTCTTTGGGCGAGTACTGGTGGTAAAAATCCCGAAGAAAAACTCTCGGAGTGACGTAACTCTTGCCTAACTCATTGATGTGTCATGAGTCGAGTAGTTGCCACGTGTCACTCGGATTTGTGATTTCCACATACTTGAAATGCCAAATCAACTTGACACTTGTCATTGTCTAATTGCGCCACGTGTCCTTGCTAACGTAGTCTGCTACCTGTCCTTGCTGACGTGGTATGCCACATGTCCTTCTCGAATCAATGTTCCTCGTTCTCCCTTTGATCGATGGATGTGATCAAATCGCGACTTCGTGTGTCGGGTGTTTGAGTGTGAGCCAACCCTAACTCTTCCAACTCCTGATATCTGAAATACTCTAGATCAATGGCCCATGACCCTCTGTGATCTAATGGTCCAGATCTTATCTAGACTTCGCATTTCACGAGTTCCTACAACTCTTACCTTTGACTTTTCCAGTTCACGAGTCAACGAAATGTTGATCTCTTGCCATGTGTCCTCTGGATCCAATGGTTCAGATCTTATCGTGATTTTGCATTTCGCGAGTTCCTACAACTCTTACCTTTGACTTTTTCAGTTCGCGAGTTAGCGAAATGTTGATCTCTCGCTATGTGTCCTCTGGATCCAACGATTCAGATCTATACTTCTTCTATGTGCTTCCTCTAGTCATTGGACTCTGATCTAATGGACATCAGGTATTTGGGATTGGTGATCCAACGACCACTATCACTCCTCCTTCTGAGCTTTGGCTTTCTCAAATCTCTAAGTGTCAAAGGCCACTATTTTTTATCCTTCTGCGAGCCTTTATGTATGGGATCTTGTCTGCGTATCTCATAACGTTATCTCTCATGAGCTTTGATCTCTGCATACTGTTTTCTTCTTCACCTAAGCTTACGTTATTCCTGTTTCACCATCGATGCACACACTGATCTTGCCATCAATGACAAGCACACTCTGCCTGTAAACATGCCATCGTTGTTGTTGTTGTTCTTGCCTGTATTCATGCCATCATTGTTGTTTTTCTTGCCTGTATTCATTCCATCGTTGTTGTTGTTCTTGCCATCAATGACAAGCACACTCTGCCTGTAAACATGCCAACATTAAGGTAGTGTGTCGGTGTTCTCTTCTTGCTCTATATGTTTTCTGACATGTATTTTTCAGTAGATCCTTGCATTCGCCATGGCCCATTGTAGTTGTTGTCGTGCAACTACTAGGGAGGTGAATGAAGTGCGAAAAACATTGAAGATATGTCTTAAGAAAGTAATAGAATCCCAAAGCAATGATGGGGGGTGGCCTTGGTAGTTGAGAACTAGAGAGCCTAGCGCATATCTTGGGCTCAAGACACCAACAAAAGATTGTGATAGACATAATGTTGAATCAGAGAAGCATATACTAGACCTCTGTGATTGGGAAAATGATTCTTGTAAGATTTGGCTGAAAAGCCACCCAAGAACGCAAATGAAGGAAAGCAAAGCTAGAAATAAAAAATGAGAAAGATTAAATGGCATTTTACTCAAGAGAATGCAAAGCATACAATGAAAATGAGATGCTCATATGAGAGAAATAGGTGAGTATATATATGATTTACCACTCGAGAGACTAAAAACACAACCAATATGGAATAAAGTGAAAATTTTCCAAAGTAAACTTAACCTAGTGTGAAAAGAGCTAAAGCGGAGAACTAGCTAAGAAAGAACTAGATAGCTAAAGAACCCTATTCACACTAACACCCTCCCTTAAGTGCAACTTAGAGGGAAATGTAAACAAAGATGCAAAGATGGGTCCTGGCTACAAGGCCTGATGAGGTACCCATGTATAAAATATCCCTTCAAACAGAAAGGGAAGGAGAAAACCCAGTGGGAACCCCCCATCCCCATGAGAGGATGAAGCAAGAAGGCTAAGTGACCCCCCCAAAAGAAATGTCCCACATCCCCAAGAGAGACTGAAGATGGACATACTTTCTCTCAGTGAAGGGTTTGGTGAAGATGGTTGTAATCTATTCTATTGTAGGACAATATCGCAAATCGATGAGCTGTTCTTGAATCAAATACCTAAGAAAATGTGTGTGGATCTTGATGTGTTTTCTCCATTGATGATGAATCGGGTTCTTTCAGATGTGGATGACACTCTAGTTGTCACAGTAGATGATTGATGGATTTTGAAAAGTGACACCAAGTTTTGCAAGGATATTCTAAAGCCAAATAGCCTTAGTAGCGACATTAACAACCCCTCGATACTCAGCCTCAATCAAAGAAAGAGTAATGGCATGTTGCTTCCTATTCTACCAACAAATGGGACCGAAACCAAGGTGAAAATTGTATCCAAATGTAGACTTGTGATCATCAAGATCACCAACCCAATTAGAATCCGTGTATCCAATCAAATTTGAACTTATGCCCATTGCATAGTGAATCATGTACCTATGAGTGTTGTCCCATTATAGTTGTTGTTGTACCACTATTAGGGAGGTGAATGAAGTGTGACAAATGTTGAAGATATGTGTTAAGAAATGAATAGAATCCCAAAGCAATGTGATCGAGGTGGCCTTGGCAATTGAGAACTGGAGAGCCTAACACATATGTTGGACTCAAGACACCAACAAAGCTTGTGATAGATGCAATGTTGAGTCAAAGAAGCATATACTAGACCCATGAGATTGGGAATATGAGTCTTGATTTTTGTTTTCAAGTCTACACAGGAAGTACCTTGCACTCGAAGCTTCAACTTCAAGACTTGCTAGTCGAGATAACCAACGCCATCAACTTCCTTTCATAAAATCTACCTCTGGAAGCCCCACAAGATGTTATAAGGGACTCTCATGATGAGCTCAACTCTAATACCCAAATGGAATCAGTTACTAACTTACGTCTAAAGTTATAATTTTTGATAATATTTTAGTGTTTTACAAATGTGTATTTTTGTTAATACATGATATTAAACTCTATCAATACAAGTTTTGAACAAAGAATTCTTGGTTTTGTCATAAATTTATAATATATATTAGGTCAAATCCATTTTTTTTGGTTTACACTATAAAAACGATAACTACCCATTTTTTTTCAAAACTATAAAAAGATGATATGCATTGTAGTGAACGTTGAAGATAACATCAATTAGAGTTTTCTCCCTAAATTAAAACAAGTTGTCATTTTTTTAATACATTAAATCACCTACATTGAAATTAAAAAAAATAATATTAAATGGATGCTAATATCACCCTTTTTCAAAAATGAAAGCTACACTTTCTTTAACGTTCTCGTCCTCGTCCTCGTGCACTAGGTAATTAAGTTTTTTTCTTTAATAAATTTGTTTAGGTTTAAGCAACCCCTCGTTTTCGTGTGTCAAAGATTTGCTTCATGATATTAATAACTCAACTCGTATTTGGTGAAAATAATAATAAAATTTATAGTAAGTAAACTCAACTTTCATTAATAAACACTTTACTTGTCACATTAAACAAGAATTTGAATATTGTGTTCATGCATTAAACACTCAAGAATTTGAATATTATGTTTATGCATTAAAAACTCAAATTAAAAGGTAAATTATCATTTATGAAATTTGAACTCAAATTAAAAGCTATTTATAATCATATATTATTATTATTGTTTTGTAGATTATAGCTTTTACCTTTTACAATTAATTTGGGTTGATATATGCATTTCCAAAAAAATAAAAATATATTTGTTTATCTAAATAATTAAAAAATATATTTTAATTATTTTAAAAATAGATATTTCATCTTTTTATTGATATTCAACAAATATAATGATACGTACAAACGTTCTTAAATTAAGAAATAAATAAAAATCTTGATCATGGCATGCATGCTAAGCACATATTGTAACTATATTATATTTTGAATCAAATATCATAATTTCATCTCAACTAGTTTTTAAGATTGTTGTTTAAACGTTTTACATTTTGATTTGTTTCATGAGAATCCGGCGACAAATCTGGACGAAATCACAATTTTATATTGTTTAAATTGTATTTTTGAATGCATAAATGGATTTAGTGCATTGAAAAACCCTTGGAACACTCGAATTATACAGATTTAGCCACTCAAATTTGCAAATCCAACAATTTTTCAACGAATTTCAAACAAAATTAAATAAAGAATATAAAAAGAAAAATAGAACGTTTCGACTACAACGTTCTCAAAGCATGGCAAGTTTCATCTTTGCCCTAATTGAAGTATATCAACCAAATAAATAATTATTTAATTACCATTCAATGCGACCAAACTAAACACCACTACGAGTGATGGGAATATGTGTTTTGACTTCAAATGCGCTTGTGAAAATGAAGGTGTTGAGATCATTTCCCGCTTCCGAAATTTTCCTCCCTTTTCTATTTTCCCAACTTCGTTTTTCCATTTCTTTTCCCTCTTCTATACCTACCCTCATTCCCCTTTTCTTTTCTCCTTTCTCTTTTCCCTTTCTAGTTACCATACTTAGTCACATTTCAAAAATCGGTGGGTTCCCGGGTTGGCGGACATGCGGGTCTTCACCTCCATCCATGTTCATATATCATGAGTCCGACTGACCGCCTTGTTATAATATACTTAACCATGTTTTGCAACCACGGGTTCACGGGTTCAAGCTTTCATCTTCCAAGTTCTGCGATCTCCAATTTGCACCCAAAGGCCTGTGATCTACATTATGACCGTCAGACTTGTCACGGGTACTGAGCCCCTAAGTATTTCATTTCTCTTGTATCCAAGTCTGATCGATCGTTGTGCAACACTTAGCCTATTTTTTATCATTCACAACCGCGGGTACGCGGGTTCCTGGGTTGGCGGGTTCACAAAAGGCCCCAAATTCAAATTGCTCTTGTTCATCCCTTCCATCTTCGTGATTTTCCCAATATGCATTTAGTATGGTTTAATGCTAATAATTGATCATGTAGGCTACGTAAATATTGTCATTAATAAGCAAAGGGCTCGAGGAGTTTTTTCATTAAATTGCATTAAAACACAATTTTCCAAAGGTTATATTATTGTTATCTCTCTGAAAGGATTCATTGCAAATTGTTATCCAGTTGAAAGAACACTATTGTCAACCTATGGCAGTAGTAGCTAGACAACATTTATGTGGTGATACTTTAAATATTTTTGGTCGTGAATACTAGAACTTTCAGTGGTCCAAAGCATATTCGTATTACTCATCTCCTTCTGCACAAAAAGATGTAATCTGGACATCCGGAATTGCTTGCACAGGGTGTGTCCCTAAGGTATTCGACTGCAAATAACTTGTTTCATGGTGCGTTGAGAAGTACGTACCGAGCCTGAGAATTATACAACTCCAGGATCATTCCCCCATCTCTCTTTCACCTCAAATTTTTCGTAAGATGTTGAAGCTCCCTGAGCCAACACTTACCTTCAAAGGAGAAGATTGCAGAAATTTTCTGAAGAAACATGACAATGGTTTGGATCTCTTGCCTGAGTTATTGGAGAATCCCACGGTTGTCCTATAAGACATAACCAGGATTCAAGTCGACTCTTTTAAAAACCCCTTTTGGGAAATCACTTGGTAGTTTACTAGGTTGACAGGTCAGGAAAGCACCACCACCATTTCTTGCACGATTCTTTATATTTTATATTTTACAGTTAAAGAGAAAGATATCTTCGACTGGGGAAAATTGATTTCCATTGAAATCTCCTCTCAATTGTCACATCACAAAAGGGACAAGAAATTATTTATGGCTTCCTATTTGGTATTTGTGATAGTATATTGCTGTCAATTTCCAAAATTGACTATGTGTAAGAGGGTGAACTGTGAAATTGATTAAGTTACCTTCTGGTATCAAGCATTGTGGAGACACAAACTTCTCTGCATTTTTATGAAGTTTACAGTGATTTTGTTTCAATTTTCAAAGGACTATTGTTTGGTAAAAATATCCCCAGGATATCTAACCAGGAAAATAAATTCGTAGAGAAAAAGGGAACGATAGAACATATGGAAAATCACAGTGTCAACGGGATCTTTTGTTCCAAGGAAAATCCCTCTTTTCTTCCATACCATGTATTTGATAAATTGTTTATTATGGAAGTGGCAAGGAAATACAATTTATGGCTTCACTTTTTCCATGAAAAACGGAAAAAGCAATTCATCCCCTTGTCGTGGAAAATTTGAGACTTCATATTCAAGAATATGAATAAAATTGATGAGTTTGCGAGTCACTTCAACAATGTAAATTTGAAGTATGTTGAAAAGATAAAGGGGTTTGACCCTAACAAAATMTCTGTGKAACATATGTTGTCAGTAGGATTCAACAACTCATTCATTCATAATATTTTGAGTGAAGAAGAAGATAAAAACATAGGCACTCCTGTACACAATGYTGGTGACTTGGAAACARTACTTAGTACTAACAAGTTTTACAAGAAAAAAGGAAAGGGTCCTAGTGAGAAGAGCACCCATTCTCTAATTGTTACTCCTAAAACTACCACATCCCAGAGAAATGCTCCAACGATCCACCGAACTAGGAAAGTTACCAACAAAAGTTCAAGCGGTGGAGGAGAGAAGAATGCCCCCCCCGGAAAAATTGAGAGCTCACACAAGCTCCCTCTCAAAAAGAAGAGGAAGAATGTTGTGCAAGAGGAAGAAGACCATATCATATAAAATGACATCAATAGCTTCTATCTTGAAGACATGGATCTTGAGGTGGATATTGATAAAAAAATTCCCACAATTGATCAACCAGGAAACGTGGTCCATCAAAATTCATCATTAGAGATCATTGAGAATGAGACCTGCAATGAAGAAGAGTCATTTGCTTTCCAAAGCATTTTTTTTGACAGGGAATCTAAGAAATTGATTATAGAAAAAGGTGATCTGAAAAATAAGAAAAGAAAATCATGTTTAGAGGTTGACCTAGAAGATATGTGGTCGTCCAAAATCTCTAAAATTCACAGAGCAACCGGGGATGCTCTTGATGATTCCATTGGTGGTATGGAAGAAGAAAACACGAAGTTGAAAGAAAGGACTAGGGAGCTAGAAGACGCCTTAATGCCTCTTCCACTTCTTTCCAGTCCTTTGTCAATAGTCAAACCCACCACACCCGATGTTAAGTTGAAAGGATCTTCAAGCCTACTCACATCCGCTAGGAGTTATGTAGAAATAAATATTAAGAAAATAATGGTGTTGATCACAGAGGCATGAGAGGTTTTGAAGAATATTGTTTCTTTTGGCTAGAGGGAACATGCCTTCCATGAATATTTGCAAGATGATCTGAAGAACGAAGAAGGTTTCTACATTGATGTTGTATTACCCTTTGGAAACAAAGTCTCTAACATGAAAAAACTAATAAGAAGAGAGGATGATTTTCCCTCCCCAAGTCATATAAAACAACTAAATGCTTGTTGAAAGGAAAAAATTAAAAATTTGAATAATATTGTTCAAGCATGCAACGAAGCCATACTGAAAAGGGAAGAATTGTTCAAGAGGCTCACAGAAATTGACCTAGTTGGAGGAACTAATGAAGTACAAGACCCTAAATTAATTCTCAACTCAATGTTCATAACAAAGCAATAGTTTGACGAACACGTTGAGATATGTAAAGGGTTATCGGTTGAAAATTTTTATGGCATACTCGAATATGATGAAGATGAAATAGACAATTGGCTAGTAGAATATTCTATGAAGAATCAAGATATTGAGGAAGCAATACATGGTATTTCTCTTGATTTGAGAGACTTGGAAGGCGAGTTATTCAACATTAAAATATGGCATGAGATAAACATCACACCAATGAAAAAATATATTGAAGAATGGTTCAAAAAAATAATCGACAAATTGACCAACGAAGGGCAGCAAGAAACAATTGAGACGATTCTTGTAACCGTTAATGAAGACAATAAAAGGACATCAACAAGCAAGTGAAGACATGAGAGACCATCATAGTATTTCTACTCCGCTTTTTCCCACCATTCTCCTTCTACAACTTACTTCTTGTGTATATTTTCTTTATGGTCCGCGGGAGCCCCAATCCCAGTCCTAAGGACAAACGCATTTTAAATTTCAAGGCTTTATAACATACTATATATTTTATTTATAAATTTCAAGAGAGCTATTTCAGGACTGTGCTTTGTAACTCTGATTTTTTAGTATAAAGTATTTGAGACTGTTATATCATTATCTTTATTTGAGATTCCCATGTGTCCACTCTGTTAAAGTTCTCTTATGCATGTGGACCATCTTCCTTTTATTTTATGTGATCATAAATCTTTAGTTTAACTATGATGGATGTGAAGAAATTTTGTCTATCTTTTTTAAATGTATGAAGTGTGAGATTCTTGGTGATTTCTTAGGAACTTTCTTTAAAAAAATAAAAATAAAAAAAAATCTTCCTTGTTATTTTTTCTTGCAATCTTTATATTTCTTTGATTACCACAACAAACTTCTGCAAAGTCCCATATTCTGAAGATCTAGATGTTGGAGTTACTTCACACACACCTAGGATTTTTTTTTCCTAAGGTTTTTCCTTGTTTATTAGTCATAATTAGTCATTATCCAGTCTCCTATATTTTAGGAGAGAATATTCCACCTGGAGAATATTTTCTTTCAGTTGACACTTCAATTTGACTAGTTGAGTTGAGTTTAGATGTTGCATTAGTTTTATCACCATGCAACATTGGGATCATCACCATGATAATTCGACCTTGCCTTGGGATCATCACCAAAATGGCACATTAGCCTTGATTCCCTAAGTTAACTCCTCACTACTCTTTGTTCAGTCATTTAACTGAAGATTAGTTGACTAGTTAACTCAACTAGGTGGCAGTTCACTCCCGTAACTACCTGAGAGACTAGACTAGGTGGCAATTCACTCCTGTAACTGCTGGTGTGTGTCCATATAACTCTAGACCACCACTACGGCGCATTGGTTCACCTCCAGTGCGCACTCATTGAGCTATATAGAGTATATCATGTGTAAATTATTCATTATTCATAACGGTTAATGAGAATTCTTCCATTCTTTCTCTCCTTCTTCTTCTTTCTCAAACTCTCTCTGCAAATGTGTGTATTATTGTTTAGCTAGATCTATTCTGTGTAGGTTCAACACATTTACATGGTATCAGAGCCGATAGACTACTAAGCAAAATCTACACCAAATTTTTTTGCAGGTATAAAAGATTAAAGACAGCGGAAAGATGGAATTCCAAAAAGAATTCATTCTTACACCTTACAACTATTTTGCATGGAAGGAGAAAATAGCCATACATATCCAATCCAAAGCGTTGTACAGGTTAACCATGAATACATATATAGAGCCAACATCATCCATAGAAAAATCCAAGTACTTAAATCGCATGGATGAGGCACTCGGAACAATTTGCAGTCTTATTTCTCCTGATCTCCTTTTTCATATATCTTCCTGTAAGACTCCCAATGAAGCCTGAACCATCTTGGAAGGGATATTTGGAAAATAGGATGAGATGAGGGGACACATGCTGGAGGTGGAGCTTCTCACATTGGATCCAAAAAGCTTCGAGAATATCCAAGATTTATTTACGAAATTCAAGGATTTACTGTCGCAACTCAAAGCTTGTGGGGTTGATAAATCGAAGGAGGAGAAACAAATGGTTCTCACCATTCTCTCCAAGCTTGGTC
>ML806510.1:7521-20157 GCA_009831015.1 Picea engelmannii | reverse complement strand
TTTTTTACCTCATTTTTAATTTAAATGCTTGTTTTTTCATTTATTTTCAAATTGTTCATTTTTTTTTTCAAATCTATTTTCAAACTTTTCTAATTTTTTTTTTGTTCAATGGTGTTTTTAATCATGTTTTCATACTTCATCCAATGTTAAAAATGTTGTATACCATTTTTTTTTTTAAATTAAGATTTTTCATATAATTATGTGTCCTTCATTAATTTATGGTTCCATACTTTTTAAATATAGTGGAAAATATCATGTTTAACACATTTGTTTACCTTTACTTCAATACATAGAAAATAATTGTAGTAAAATAACACTACTTTTAAATATTTAGCAAAAAATATATTTCATTTTTTTTTTATCAATTAAAAACTAAAAAAAACTAAGAAAACAAAAAGAATTGAAATTTAAAAAAAAAACATTTTAAAAACAATTTTATATTAAAAAAAACCATTGAAGAAAAATCTAAAAAACTAAAGAGGAAAAAAGAACCATAAAATTAAAAATATATATAAAAAGTAAGAGGAAATGAGAAAAAATTAAGAAAAAGGTAAAAAAAAAATTATAGCCCCAAAAAACTTTAGAAAGGTGAAAAAAACTTTTGTGCGGTTTTGAAATTATTTCTCTGCAGTTTTGAACGACCGCAGTTTTTGAATGAAAATACTGCTTCTCTGGGGTTTTGAAATTATTTCTCTGTAGTTTTGAATGGGAATAATACACAAGGTGGATTTTCAATGAAGAATTGAGACCTATAAGGATGGAAGAGCTCCCTCCAAATGAGTTCTTTTTCGATAAGAAGAGAAAGGCTGTGGTAAAAAGAGAATTCTATCAAGAAGAGGGATCAACAACCAAGAAGTTCAAGGTGTTGACCGATGGGAAAGACAAGAAGAAAGAAGAGTTTGCGACAGAAATATTCAGGACATTAGGGGCGTATGCTACAACAAACCAATTTTCAGTCGGGGTTTTGAAAAATCAGCTGAAGCGAAAAAATCACCTCATCAAAACCTTAGAAGCTAAACTAGCCATAGAAAAGGAGGCTGCCAAGGACCAGGCAAGTGCAGGAATAGAACAAGCAAGAATGGCCGACAAAAAGGAAATTGAGTTGCTCAAAGCTAAGCTTGAACAAGCAGAGCTGATAGCTCAGACCAGTCTGATACAGGTGGGCCAACAAAAAGACTTGATTGAGCAGCTATAGGTTAGATTAGAGTTCGCCGAAAGCCAAATCATAAATATCGGGATATTCCAGTCCCAGGCTATGGAGATTCAGAGCAGAGTTTCTGCCGCCCAGTGAAGTTTACTTGCCAAGGTGGAGACGATTCAGGACAACTGTCTACTTATTTATCAAGTATTAGAAAACCTATCTGTCAGAGAGATAGAAGATGGAGTAGCTCGGATCGCATTTCAAGAGGCTGTAATAGCTACAACAAACAGGGAATCGGGAAAAAGTTCCAAGTTTTCCATTTCGGAACAAACCCGAGGTAATATTTTGTTGAAAGAATGGGAGAGCAGCATATCGGAAGGCAAATCACAAGCAAATAATGTAAGGAAAACCTGCGAAGAGGTTTTCAGTTCTATAGATGGAAATCTGTTAGGCATTGATAGCGAGAGTAATGTTGAGACACTGAGCCAATTGAATATGGTGAAACTCTCACTTGATATAAATGAGGAAGAAGAAAGAGATTCGGTCGAAGTCTCACAAGTAACTCTGGTAGACATAGTCCAAATAGATAAATGGATTATTAAACCAAGTGTGCGATTGTGCACTATCGACATCCTAGACCGACAGATGGAAGAAAGGTTGTCAAAATTAGTCAAAGATTGTTACATTTTTTAGGCCAATTGTCAAGCAAAACCTTCAAGCAGAACCTTCAAGGTTGATATCTCGGTTGGTGGGAAAATGTGTCACTTGTACCGAGCATGCGAGGGGGTAGGCTTCTGGTACCAAATAAAGACAGAGGGTAAAGAAATGAAACGATTGATCTCCTTCTTGTTGTAACTAAAAATCCTGGAACGATTGAGATTCCATCATATGTAAATTTGTATAAATATGCAATAGAAGGAAGGAACAAAGGCTGGACCTTTTTGGGTCGATTGTCATAGAGATTTTTCTCCCTCGAGAGTTAATACAAAGCAAATCCGAAGATTCTCGATTCCGTCAAGACTGTGTTATGAGTTTGTTTCCTTGTATTTCATATTTCATTTCATTTCATATATGTATCTGATGAATGCTTCCCTATAATTTAGTACAACCTCTACTATAGTGAATGAATTTTAGTTTTCTATATCATTTACTATTTTTTCTCTGTGCTGGCTATCAGCAGGTATAAGACCAGTAAACACTTTAGATTTCTATATGTATTTTATGCTTCATCAGGTCATTTCCTCATCTTTTTTCTTCTTCTATTTATAAGTGAGATTCTCCCTTGATAGGAGCCTTACATGATAGACAACTTAATGTTTTTCTTACACCTCATACACATTTATTAAAATATAACTCAGTTACAGGAAAGGGCCTTTGGTTTGCATCATGTTTTCACCATCAGAGCTATAACTCTCCCTTATACGACCAAAATCGAGACAACATCTAAAAAATTCCTTTGAGATTTTCTTATCATTCTGTTCCTCTATGACTGTCCCTGTGACAAGACAGCCTAATATCCAACCCGGACTATCAGATCAAATGCATATTACCTTGAGCCTTTTTGATACTATTCTTAAAACAGCCACTACCCGGGTAGAACTGGAACGTTCGTGGGCAGCGATTGAAAGGGACATAAACATCCAAGAACAGTTGGAAGATAGACAACAACCTAGAAATCAACCCTAGCTTCCCTTGCCGAAGGTTGAAATTTCTTCCTTCTCTACCCCTTACTCACTTTCGGATGCCTAGACACTGTACTTCTAAGCCTTAAGTACAGACTCTGGAACAACATCTTTTTGGCGCCGTTGCCAGGGATCGAAGTTACGAAATCTTTTTCCCTGGGAAAACGACATTTTTTTTCATTGAAAGTGCCACCCTTTGATAGTGAACAAAGAGTGCACACCTTTTAAAGGATTTCCAATCTTTCACTTGGCGACTCCACGATTAATAAGATGACATCCAAACAAATGAATACCAAGCAAAACCCAGATGGTAAACAGACCACACCCGTCACCGATCCTGAGAATATTTTAAAGGCGAGAGGCTCTCTGAAGCTGACCCCTGTAGTCTATCAGCTTAAATACCCACAACTGAATACCAAGAGTTCTTTTGAACCTTCAACTTCATGCAACCCTCTCTTTGACACTAAGGATCTAACATCAAACTGCTCCGAAGTTAGAAGCGAAACCCGTATGATAACCCATGTAGAACATAAAGGAAAAAGTTATGTGGAAAATTTATCTACTGTCGATATGTCGTCGACTCTTTAGTTGAATTTCGCGACCTCACACGACCTCGAAGAATATTTCACACATCCAGTTTCCACACCCATTGGTTCCCCTGAATACATCTCTTGCAAGTCCAAAGAGCCAAGCCCTCGCATTCCTTACCAGTCATCCTCGGATTTTTTGCCCCGCAAAGATTCACTTTTAGTCTTTCAAAACCCCCTTTACAACTTTCCACTCATAATGATGGTAGCCTCCGGAGGGGGAGGGGTTATTGGAGGAGGAAGTGGAGGTGCTCCTGGGGGAGGAGTTGGAGGCCAAGGGCCTGCCCCCCCTCCCAGAGTGTTTGCTAAAGTTGCAGCAAGATATGATCCTTTGGTATTGCCCGTTGCTTTGCACGATCTTCCCGAAAATTATATAAAAAATTTACCAAAATTCACTGGGGAAGGAGATCTGACCGCAGTCGAACACATAAATTTCTTTGATCAATTCGCAAACATCCTAGGTCTCGAACATGAAGATGTGTATTCGAGGCTTTTTGTCCAAACCTTTGAAGGTCAGGTCTGAACTTGGTTTCGGAGTCTACCTGCAGGATCTATCTTGTCTTATGATGCCTTAGAAGATGCTTTCCTTAGACAATGGGGCGAAAGAAAGGACTACCTATACTATTTAACCGAGTTTGGGTCTTTAAGAAAAAAGAATTCAGAAACAGTTATGGAGTTTATCCAAAGATTCAACAAGCTGTATAACAAAATCCCAGCTGAGGTTAAACCGTCCCAACTCGTAGCCAAAGTAACTTTCGCGGGGGCTTTCGAGCCAGATTTTGCACTTCTTTTACGGGAAAGAAGGAAACTGAATGCAGGATGACACTGTATAAATTGAGTCAAATATGATGGCTTCTGGTAAGTTAAAAGCTAAAGTAGAAACAAGAAATTGAGAAACTAGACGCTTTAGAGAACAAGCAGGGCCGTCGGGATCTAATAGATACACAGATGACAAAGTAGACGATATGGACAGGGTAATTAAGGAACTGTCTAATAAGATATCCAGGATGGAGCTAGAATAGGCCAAAGCCGATTCTTTCGCCAAAAAGGATTTCAAGAGGAATCCCAATCCCCCAAACCAGCAAAGACAGATAAAAAACAAAGATCAGAAAATACAAACTCCCCTAAAGAACGAAAATTTTATAGGAGCAAATGATCTCCAAGATTTCGGAGATTCAGATGATGATTTCATGAAATTGGGTGATGACTGCACACAACCTTATCTGACTAGAGAGGATTATGAAAAATCTCTAAACACTCAACAATCGTCTATTAAGGGTGAAGAAAGAGATCATACTGACCTTTGTAGCTATCAAGAAGAAACCGATATGATAATGGCTGAGGTCCAACCTAAGTATAACTTGAGATCTAAGAGTAAGCCCATTTCAACTACTCAACCTAAGAAAATTCCCCCAAGAGGTCAAACTTATGAGCCTACTCCGAAAGAAACCCTGTTACCTAATAGCAAAGCGAAAGTAGTAAACACACAAGAACCCGAAGTGGGAAAATTTGAGACCCAAACACAAGGAACCGAAGCAGCTAATACAATTACACCTTCAACCAAGATCATGAGTAATAAAGCGGTCTAGACAAATAAGTTGGAAAAGAAGGATTCAGAAGTCCCAACTAGGGAAACAGACAAGGTGAGCGGAGTTTTTAGTTTCGAAAACGAGATAAATAAAATTAAGATGCCAATTCCTCTGGTAGAGTTAGCGAAAAACCCAGTTTATCGAAAGCAGATTACCAAAGTGATAGGTATCTCCGAGCTAGAAAGCCAATGTGATGTTTTGAACCTGGAAGATGATAAACCCAACATCACTTTTGGTCCACATTTTGAAGGACCCAAAGACAATGTTGTTCCCTTTTATATCACCTTAAATATATACGATCAACTGCTACATAATTGCATGCTAGACTATAGAGCCTCGCATAACGTGATGCCTAAAATTATTATGGACAAATTGGGTCTCCAGATCACCAGACCTTACGGAGATATTTACTCATTCGATTCGAGAAAAGTTAAGTGTATGGGAATGATAAAGGATTTAGTAGTCACCCTGGCACAGTTCCCAGTTAAGAGCATCTTGATGGATGTGGTCATTGCTGATATTCCCCCCAAGTATGGTTTACTATTGTCTAGTTCATGGGGAGCCAAGCTGGGGGGTTCTCTTCAACTGGATATGACGTGCGCCATGATTCTTGTGTTTGGTGGGAAATTTACTCGGTTGTACAGGGAGACGAGGTTAGCATATATAGTTAGCGACCCTAAAAATCCGAACAATTTCCCTATTTACATTGCAGATCAAGATTTAGGAAATTGTATCTTATCTTTTGATGATGGTTTAGATGGTTGCACAGAGGAAAATGATATAGATCATGAAGAGTCAGGTTACATGACTGAGGATATGTGTAGCACCGGTATCTAGAAAATGTTTTTTGACGGTGCCTTGTCTTGCAAAGGGGATGGTGCAAGAGTGCTTTTTGTGGCACCTGAAGAAAGGTTCGTTGTCCCTTTTTCCTACAGACTACAATGGGATATAGATTATACTAACAATGTATGTGAATACGAAGCCTTGGTCTTAGGATTAGAGGCTACTAGGAGGATAAAAATAAAAAACCTAGAGGTATATGGAGATGCGGAGTTGATAGTCAAACAAATAAATCGACAATACCAAGCCAAGCATCCCAGATTAAGATCGTATAGAAATTGTGCCTGGGATCTGATGGAAAACTTTTTCTCATCTATAAATGTCCACTTCATCCCATGCGCAGAAAACTTACAGGCTGATGCATTAGCCAAAGAAGCTTCAACTTTCACTCCTCCTACAACCTTTAAATTGAAGTATCACATAGAGATAAGACACATACCATCTATACCGGATAATATCCAGCACTGGCAGGTTTTTGAGGCTGATGAACAAATTAAGAAGTTTCTTGAAGCAGTAGGTGAATTTTCCGAAACTCAAGCAAATCAAGAAAATCAGAATGACCAGATATGGATCATGCAAGAAGGGGAGGACCCTCAAGCTTTCCAAGACAAAATCACAAATCATCGTATGCTGGTCCTAAAAAATAACCAGATTCCAAAAGGACTGATCCCTTTGGAAAGACTGTTTGATCAAAACGACATACCTGTAAAATCCACCTTACAACCCCAACCAGAAGAGGTTGAGGATTGTGACGTAGGAACCAAAGAAGAGTCCAGGATGGTCAAAATATCTAAAATCCTCCCCCTTGATATAAAAGGCAAGTATAAAGACCTAGTCAGACAATTTAAAGATGTTTTCGCCTGGTCTTACGACGAGTTAAGAACCTACGACACTACCGTGATCGATCACAAGATACCTCTAAAGCCTGGGGTCAAACCCTTTAGAAAAAAACTTAGGCAGATCAACCCCATTTTATTGCCTGTGGTCGAGAGAGAAGTGAAGAAACTTTTAGAGGCGAAAATTATAGTACCTCTGAGATATTCCGACTGGGTGGCAAACCTGGTCCCRGTCAGAAAAAAGAGTGGGGAAATTAGACTGTGCATGGATTTCAGAAATCTAAATAAGTCCTCTCTTAAAGACAACTATCCACTGCCTAAAATGGATCACGTACTAGAAAGGGTAGYTGGGGCGAACAMAATGTCTATGATTGACAGTTTCTCTGGATATAATGAAATTGCCATGAATGAACAAGATAAAGAAAAAACACCTTTTACTACCCCTTAGGGTACGTTCATGTATGATAAAATTCCTTTCGGTTTGATGAATGTAGGAGCCACRTTCCAACGYGCTATGGACATCGCTTTCATCGGAGAGAGGGATAAGTTCGTAGTCATCTATCTCGATGATTTAACAGTTTTCTCCAAATCCAACGAAGAGCATCTGGTACATCTTAAACAAACATTCGAAAAAGGACGCAGGTTTGGTCTATCCTTAAACCCAAAGAAATCACACTTCGCCATGCAAGACGGTAAACTTTTGGGTCATGTTGTATCTAAGGATGGAATTAAGATTGATCCTATGAGGGTTGAAGCGATAGACACTATAAACATTCCTAGAAATGTAAAAGAAATTCAATCATTCTTAGGAAAAATAATTTTTTTATGAAGATTTATCCCAAATTTCGCTGAAATTGTAAAATTGATCATAGATATGATGAAAAAGAACAGTGAAGTAAAGTGGACAACAGAGGCCAAAGTGTTGTTCACACACATTAAGAAATTCATAGCCGAGGCACCTGTATTGGCAAGCCCCGATTATCAAAAAGATTTTCTTATTTTCTCATTTGCCTCCGAACACACGATTGTTGCGGTGCTCCTCCAAAAGAACAAAGAGGGTTTTGAACGACCGATCGCCTTTTTCAGCAAGAGTCTCAGAGACGCAAAGCTTAAATATGATATAATAGAAAAACAAGTGTACACCATGGTAAAAGCACTGAGGGAATTTAGAACATACGTATTACACTCCAAGATAATCGCGTACATACCTACAAGTTCTGTGAAAGATATTTTGGTACAAATCGACAACGATGGGAAAAGAGGACGATGGCTTGCCAAGATTCAAGAATTTGACTTGAAAATCAAACCTACTAAACTGATAAAAGGACAAGGCCTAGCCAAACTTTTGGCTGAATAAAATCTCAAAGCTCTGGATATAAACTGTTTGCAGGAATGTGAGGAAGACATGAACATAAACGAGCTTGATGAATGAACAAATGCAATTAATATCGAGGAGAAGTTCGTATCATCAGGATGGTACAGAAACATAGTATCCTACCTGCTGACTCTAAAATGCCCAAGTGAACTATCGCCATCAAAATCCAGGATTTTAAAGCTTCATGCAGTTAAATATTGTATTGCCGAAAATCAACTATATTGGAAAGACCCACTCGGTTTCTTGTTAATCTTCTTAGTCGAATCGAAAACAAAAAGGGTTATAAGTGAATTTCACGAAGGAGTGTGTGGAGGACATCATGCTTGGAGGGCCACAACTTACAAAATTTCGAGGGTTGGGTATTACTGGCCAAAAATTTTCTCAGACGTTAACGCGAAGGTTCGAGCCTGTAACCCTTGTCAGCTATTTGCAGGCAAATAGAAACTCCCGGCGCTACCTTTAGTTTCGGTCAAAACTGAAACCCCTTTTCAACAATGGGGGCTAGATTTTATAGGAGATATTAATGCACATTCTAGCGCCCAACACAAGTGGATCTTAACTGCCACATACTACTTTACTAAATGGGTAGAAGCTATTCCAACCAAAAGGGCAACTGACTCGGTGGTAATAGATTTCTTAGAAGACAATATCTTGTCAAGATTTGGCTTCCCCCACAAGATAGTCACGGATAATGCCCAGGCTTTCAAATCTATGGCTATGATCAGCTTCTGCCAAAAGTATAATATCGTTCTTGGCCATTCTACAACGTACTACCCCCAAGGAAATGGACTGGTCGAGTCGTCTAACAAGATCCTGATCAATATAATTAAAAAAGTGTTGGATGAAAACAAAAAGTCTTGGCATGTGCATTTAAAGTACGCCGTGTAGGCGAATTGCATAGGCACTAAAAAGTCTATCAACATTTCCCCTTTTTAGATGGTATATGGGACAGATGCGGTGTTACTTATAAATTTAGCGCTCCCCGTGATGAAATTGTGGCAAGATCAGAAAGAAGAACCGAATCATGTCACTGGGAGGATAAACCAGCTAATCAAGGTTCAACAGCACAGGGTCGAAGTAGATGAAAGGTTGCAGAGATATCAAGATGACATGAAGGTATTATTCGACCGTAGGGCAAAGGACAGAGATTTCCTCCCAGGTGATTTAGTTTTAAGGTGGGATGCAAGGAGGGAAGAAACAACGAAACATGGTAAATTTGAACACCTCTGGTATGGGCTATTCAGAGTCTCAACTCTATAAGGAAAAAATTCTTTCCTACCAGAAAATCTAGACGGTGAAATCCTCAATACCCCTATTAGCGGGCGTTACCTGAAGCATTATATGACATAAGCAGTCGCCAAAAAAATATATATATATATATATATATATATTTTAATTTTAGATTTGTATATTCATATATAGAATTTTTTACACACACACACACACATATATATTTCATTTCGTATTGCTCTTTTGATTTTCCTTTCTCTTCGTTAATTTTCGATACCTTTCAAAAAGCCTCGATAACATTCATATTTGCCTTTTTACAGGTTTCCAGCTGCAAACAAGACGAGCAGGAGAAGTACACAGAAAGTCGTGTATCAGAAAATCAATTGGCTTAAAGAGGTGATATAAAAAGATTTTTTGATATTTTGAAAAGAAAATGAAACGGTAAGGTAAAGGTGAGATTTCCTAAAAGACTTGTTTTGAAGGGCTCTCAAAGAAAACCAAGATAACCTCATTCAGACAACAACATCGTCTGAACTAATAAATAAAAGAACATTTCCATGGTTAATCGTTTACGAAAGAATAAGATGAAATAAACAGTCACTCAAAGTAAAGCGCCCCCGAAAAAGATTTTCAAGAGTCAGTTTTGATTTTTTGACCCCTGTTTTTCAGTTTATAGATCTCCATCTGTCACACTTTTCTGTTTTCGGGTTTACCTTTGCAAAGCCAGCATCTTTCCAGTTTAGAATACGTAGGGAGAAGAGATTACGTTTTAACCTCAAAAGCTTCAAAACAGATTGTGAAAAGTAAGCTAGTCTTTACAACTCCTCGGTCCCTTGCTAAAGAAAGTGACGCTTAAAGTGATCTTGACTTTTCTAGGTTTTTCAATAGTTTTGGAGGATTGAGGCTTGCTCAAATAGAACACCCCAAAAAAGTTATTTTTCCCTTTCTCCCTGCGAACGAAGGTGTTGTGAAAGTTGAGGGAAGGTTGGTACCGAGTAATCAAAGTAAGTTGACAGACCTATAATGCAAAATATTACAGAGATATTAGCCCTCATATAAACTAATTGCCCCCATCTTCGCGCTCTAAAAAAGAAAATTATAAGACATGTGGTGAAAGGAAATTTAGAAATGATTTCCCCCATCTAGTCCAAAAGACGATGAAAGGAAATTCAGAAATGATTGCCCTCGTCTCAACATTTAAATGCATAAATATATTCCGAAGTGGTGAAAGGAAATTCAGTAAAAAGGGCCAAATAACTTCACCAGGGTACTGAACAGGCTCGCTGGCAGTGAAGCAATATCTGAGATATCTGTAAGGCTGTTATACATGAATATCACTCTACTCTGGTAACCAATTCTTTTTAAAACTTGATCTACATCCCAAGTTCAGACAGGGCTTCTTGATTAAAAACATATAATTTTCTTCTTTTGATGCAAGCCGATAACCACAAGCTCTGTTGGGTCTCCTAGAACTATTTTGATTGTCTTAATGCACACCTAAATTCAGTAACGGGAAGGAGAAAGTCGTGAAAGGGACTACAGCTAAGTGGAAAAAGTATCTGAGTTTTGAAATCTTTTCGAAGGTAAAAGATGAAGTCCCTTTCCCCTTCGGTATCCTATTCTAAGGAACATTTTCGCTGGATTAAAGCCATTGACTCCATTTACCCAATATAGGCACGTGGTCTACTATTCTTCCCGTCTTGCAGGAAAACGAGATCCCTAGTTGGAGCCTATGTTGGAGCTGCCTTTGTTTTTTGTAGCCTGTTTAAAATTTCATATCTTAATGCTTGAAGTCGAAAGCTGGTTTTCATATTTTCCTTTATTTTTTCCCAAAAACTCAGAAGTCTCATCACGCAAACAGCGACGATTATCATACTCTTAAGGAAAGATTTATTTTTTCATTTAAACGAGTCTCTACTTTTAACCTCGGGATGTCGCCTGTCGAAAGTTATAGATCACATAGTTTACAAATCCCGAAGGGTGAAACGGTGAAATAGTATTAAAAAGATTACCCAGATCAATACCGAGAGTAAAGATACTCTAAACCACAGTTAAGCGTCATCAGGATTTCGTGTCTCGACGTTTGCTAGCTCCAAAAGTCTTACCGTCATAACTCCAATGGTCGAAACCACGAGACTCTTGTTTTAAGTAACCCAGGTTAGTGTTAAAGGTAAAAGTTCAGCCGCGGTTAAACTCAGTCGGAAATTTGCAACTCAGCATGTTTTCCCTCAAAAGCTACACCGTCAAAGCCCCGAGTTGCAAAGTCGCGATATAGATAGAAACGTAATTAATTAAACACTTAATCCGGTTTTATCCCCCAATTTAATTAAATTATATCATCGTGATCTCGCGATTTTGTAACTCGGCATATGAACCTCTCGGAAGCTATACCTTCGAAGCTCCGAGTCGCGAAGTCGCGATATGAATGACCACATAGTTAATTAAATGCCTAATCATGGTTACGTTTTTTATTAACCAAAGCTAATCATCGCAATCTCGGGTCTTAGAGGTTCAAAGGGTTAAAGCGAAAGCTCCCGATAAGGTGAGTGTCGAAAGATTAATTAACATTTAAAAAAGGTCTAATTAATTAAGCTAAGCCAACATTTCCCGTGTTTTAATATGAAAATTAATGTGCACAGTCTCCGAGGAAATTTTAAACTTTCCTTGCACCAACTAGCATTACGAACTGTCAAAATCTAGGACATTAATTGGAAATGAGGCGAATCGACAAGTAAGGATTTGGTTTTTATTGTTAAATTTATACTTAAGATCGATTTGACCATTCTAGTCCTAAGGACGACCTAGTTTTAAATGGTCGAAGGCATGGATATTTTATTTGTTGTTGTCACAAATTTCATTCATGTTCTATGCAGAGAAAACCTTTCTAGAGAGAGCTAATTTATGTATGTATACATATTGTTATCGCAGGAGAACTAAAGCAGAATCCCCCATCATGGCTCCGCGAAAAGCATCTAAAGCCACTGTTGAGGTTTTGGGACAAGGTTCAGACAACATTTTTGATACTTCACCTTGAAGTGTCGACTCTGTCAGGACCTGGTTGTATATTTCTGAAGTTCTACAGTCCGAATTGGTAGATGTTTCAGATGATTCTAGTGGAAATGAAAAAGACGACCTGATCACCAAATATAAGATCATTGTTCAGGATGGAATGCATAAAGTAGCAGCTAGGCCATGTCTACTCCCTTACTATAATATGGTCTGGTGGGCATTAGACCATGTGGATATACCAACCAGAACCATTATCAACGAGCATATGGTCACCATTGAGACTTTCAGACCCGAACAGTTGCAGGCTATGTACAAGTTGCCATTCGTGTCAGACCTTACATACAATG
>ML806509.1:172083-184756 GCA_009831015.1 Picea engelmannii | reverse complement strand
TGAGGACAAGTTTTATATGTAGAAAAAACACATAAAAATGTAAGCTTAAGTTATCCCAATGAAAGAATAAGTCCCATCCATTGATCTAGATCAAGATCTAATGGCTGATCCCCACATGGATCTCAAAAGGTTTTAAAAGGGAATAAATACATTACACTAGAGTAAGAAGGAGAACTCGAGCTAGAAGAAGGTTGAACTAGCCGAGTCGAAGGGAGGAACCCATACCCTTGTACGGTTCAGTACTGTCTAGTTTTTGGGTACCAAGTACAACTAAGCTAGGGCCGATTAGATCCATTCAAGTTGTGACTGTAAGGGGCCAAGTCAGGGCCAGTTTCTTCTCCTATGAGAAAGGGGCCGATATATCACCTATCTCTTAGTTATTGAGAGGAGGAGAAGACCCTCGGACAAGGAGTAGACTCGTATGACTGACATAGTCCAGATTCATACAACAAACATAAGGGCCATAATCAATTTCTAATTACATTGTATTTCTATCAGAAATAATGAAAGAAAACCTTCTTGTTGATTTTGTGTGTTGGGTGGTTCTTTTTTATTTCATATATTTTTCATAAATATTCTTACATGGTATCAGAGCCAGGTCAAATTGAACAACCCTCACCAAAGAAAAATCTAGACATTAAATTAAAATGGCAGAGGATGTTTGCAAAGCATGTCTTTCTTGTACTCAAACCAAGGATGTTTGGTACATAGATAGTGGAGCATCTAGTCATATGACTGGCCATAAACTTTACTTTAGTAGTCCGAGTGAAAAGGAAATTGGGTTCAAGATTATGCTTGGTGATGATGACATGTATCATCCAAAAGGAATAGGAACTATAAAATGTGAGAGGGAATCTAGTAAACCTATGTTCTCGGATTAAGGAAGAAATTGGTCTCAGTTTCCATTCTAGAAGACAAGGGATATGAAGTATCCTTCAAGGATTGAAGGGCATATATTAAACCAAAAGGTCTAAGTAAGGGATCTGAGCAAGTTATTGGAGTAAGAAAAGACAAGCTATATAAGTTGCAATTCGACTCTCATTATGCTCTAGCAAGCAATAGTAGCAACAAGGCTATGAGTTCACAGACGCATGGATCATCTCAGACATGGAGATCTTAGGATTTTGGGCAGGATTGTGATAGGAATTCCTTCTTTCTCCACATAACATCATGAGATATGTAAGGGATGCACTCTAGGTAAATATGTAAGAGAACCATTTCCTAAGAGTGATTCTATATCCAAAAGTATTTTGGATTTGCTTCATACTAAGATATGTGGTCCCATGTCTTTTCTATCCATAGGAGGAAAGTTTAGATACTATATCACGTTCATAGATGATTTCTCTAGAAAAACTTGGATTTATTTTTTGACAAGGAAAACCTCAAAAGAGGTGCTCAAAAGATTTCAAGAATTCAAAGTTTTTATTGAAAATCAAACATGGAAAAGAACAAAATTCCTTAGATCTGATGATGGAGGAGAGTACATATCCCATGCCTTCAAGAAATTATGTGCCAAATCTGGGATAAAGAGGGAGTTGACAATTCCATATACCCCTCAGCAAAATGGGTTCTAGAAAGAAATAATAGAGCGATTGTTGGGGAAACAAAGGAAATGTTGCATGATTAGAATCTCCCTAAATTTCTTTGGGCAGAAGCGTGTAACAATGTTGTGTACCTTCAGAATAAAATTCCTCATAGGGTGCTTGTAAATCTAACACCCGAAGAAGCATTCACGGGGAAGAAACCAAACATTGGTCACCTTTGCATCTTTGGTTGTTTTGTCTACTGCCATATCCCTGCTGAGAAGAGGACTAAGTTAGATACTACAACATAGAAGGGAATCTTGTTGGGATATAGTGAGACATCTAAAGCCTATAGGATATACATCCCTTCCACCAGGAAGACTATAGAGCGCAAAGACACAAAATTTGAAGAAGAAAGAGCCTTCCGAAAATCATATCAGGACAAATATATTCTGGAAGCAGAAGTTCCCCAGCAAGAAGAAGTATCTTCCCCCAAAAGTCCAGATCTTCCCACAGAAGGTCAACAAGAGGAAGAACAACAAGATTTCTCCAGAAAAAGAAAACAAAAGTGTGCCAAACAATTATTGAAAGAAACCAGTGAGCAAGTAAAGTCACCAAAGACCTCGATCAAAACTAGCATACCTCCTTAGAGGTACTCAAGATATGCTTCTCTCATGAGTAATATGATTGAATCTGAACCAAATTGATTTGAAGAATCTATTGAAAGGAAATCTTGGAAGGATTCTATGATGGAGAAATATACCTCCATAATGAAGAACAATGTGTGGGAAATAGTACCCATACCAAAGAACAAATTTGAGTTAGCTCCAAGTGGATATATAAGATAAAGCATGCAACAAATGGAAGCATTGACAAGTATAAGGCCAGATTTGTGGCTCTGGGATCCTCTCAGAAAGAAGGAGTAGATTATGAAGATACCTTTGCTTCAGTGGCTTGTTTTGCCTCCGTTGGTGCAATTATATCTATTGCCACTCATATGGTGTGAAAAATACATCAAATGGATGTTAAAATGACATTCCTCAATGGGAAGTTTGAGGAAGAGGTCTATTTGGAACAACCAAAGGGATTTGAAGTTCATGACAGAGTAAGTCATGTATGTCGACTGAAGAAGGCCCTATATGGACTTAAGAAAACACCAAGAGAATGACATTCCAGGATTGACAGTTATCTACAAAGTATTGGATTTGCCAAGAGTGATTCAGACTCAAATCTATACCTTCTCATGATTAAAGGAGACATTCTCATTCGTGTACTCTAAGTATATGATATATTTATTATAGGAGAAAAAAATCTGATCACAGGTTGCAAGAGGGACATGGCTGAAGAATTTGAGATGAAAGACCTGGGTCTAATGTATTATTTTCTTGGCCTAAAAATCTAGAAACAAAAGGGTGAAATTTTCCTCGGTCAAGGAAAATACATAGTTGATATTCTCAAAAGGTTTGGTTTGGAGGATTGCAAACCCATGGCCACTCCCATGATTGTTAATCTCAATAAACTGAACTACTCTGAGTCAGAGAAGGTGAATCCTACCATCTCTAGACAATTGGTTGGTTGCTTGATGTATTTGACCAACACTAGAACTACTATATGTTTTTTTTGTCAACACTCTCAGTCAACACATGGTGGACCCTAGGAGAGTGCATTGGATTACAACAAAACATATCTTGAGGTACCTAAAAGATGCCATAGAATACAAACTTCAGTATGTCCAGGGAGATCAATTCAGACTAGTGGGATATTTCGATTCAGATTGGGATGGAAGCGCAGTTGACAGGAAAAGTACTTTTAGGTGTTACTTCAGCTTGGGATCATGCATGATTTCTTGGTACAACAGAAAGAAAAAATTAGTAGCTCTCTGTTTAGAAGAAGCCGAGTACATGGAAAGAATTCAAGCAAGTTGTGAAGCCATTTGGCTTCGAAAAATTCATGTAGATATGTTTGATGCAAAGTTGGATCCCACTATAATATACTATGATGATCAGAGTTGTGTTTAACTTTGTGAGAATCCAACATTTCATAATAGATCCAAGCATATTGAGATCAGATATCACTTCATCAGAGACAGAGTGCAGAAAGGGGTAGTAAAGCTTCGATATGTATCTACAAATTAACAAGTTGTAGATATCAACAAGTTGCAGATATACTTACTAAACGATTTCCTAAAGGAAAATTTGAGTACTTCCAAAAAAAATTGGGAGTCATAGAAAACACCTTCCTCACTAAGAGGGAGTGTTAGAATACTTATAGTGAGGACAAGCTTTATATGTAGCAAAAACACATAAAATGTAAGCTTAAGTTATCCCAATGAAATAATAAGTCCCAACCATTGATCTAGATCAAGATCTAATGGATGGAATCGATTGGCTGAGCCCCACATGGATCTCAAAAGGTTTTAAAAGGGAAGTACGACATTACACTAGAGTGAGAAAGAGAACTCAAGCTAGAAGAAGGTTGAACTAGCTAATTTGAAGAGACGAACCCATACCCTTGTACGGTTTCGTGTTGTCTAGTTCATGGGTACCAGGTACAACCGAGCTAGGGATGATCAGATCCATTCAAATTAGGATTGTAAGGGGTCGAATCAGGGCCAGTTTCTTCTCCTATTAAAAGGGGTCAATATATCAGATATCTTTGATTTATAGAGAGGAGGAGAAGACCTTGATCCGTACAACAAGGAATAGACTCGTATGACTGACATAGTCCATATCCATACAACAAACATAAGGGCTGTAAGATGTTTCTAATTACATTGTATTTCTATCAAAAATAAAGAAATAAAACCTTCTTGTTGATTTTGTGTGTTGGGTGGTTGTTCTATTTTCTTTCATATATTTTTCATAAATATTCTTACAATGTCATCACTGAGAATTATAAATCCCTAGTAAAAAGCCTAGCCTTCCTTACCACTATCTGAAAAAAATCATACGTGCAAAACACAACTGCATTGACACGTTCTTTGTTGAGGACCAGTAACAAATTTTCAATGCAAAAACCCAACAAACTCCATGTCTTGCACACTATGTACAAACATTGCTTACAACAAATAGTAGTTCTAGCCTCCACATCCCCTGCCACCAAGGAGATCCATTTCCATCTCGTACACATAAACTCACTTATCACCATCTGAAAAAGAAAATACATGAAAGAAAAAAAAACAATTACAAATCCAACCTCAAGCATCATTCTGATAGAAGTCCAAACATAAGGTTCCATAGATTAAAGAAAATACTTTGCAATGCCAACAAGGAAAAATAAGAGACACCCATTGGGCATTCCCATCTACAAAAGAAAAGTGCAAAGCAATTTTGTATGGAACAACTTAAAGACATGCCTAGGAACACATGTACAATTTGTGAGGAAGTACATTTCCAAAGGAGAATTAAATGTTTCACCCACTACTTGGAAAAAGAATATATGAGGTTGAAATTGAATGAGAGAACATTCTCCAATAGAAAAATATGCGTGTCATGCAAAAGGTCACTCCAAAATGGAAAAGTGTCGCAATTTGCAACACCAGACCAAATAAGACATTAAAGACCACTACTAGATGTAACTACAGTTTCAAAACTTGAAGAGAGACTTGTGTCATTGTGACTTGCATTTGCACAGATTAGACCATGGGGTTATGAACAATCCCTAATGGGATTAACATGATCAATTATCAATGTAGCTATCCATATGGATGTTGTGCAAAAAGTGTTGCCGCAATCGATGGACGAAAGCCTGACAATAGTTGTTGCCTTGAAGTGAAGTTCACAATACAAGAATGCATACTAGACAAGTAGAGTACATGTCAACATTGTCATGAGAGCATTCAAATAATTAATTAGTTCTAGAAACCTTTATAGGGCCAAAAACATCTCTATAAACGAGGACTGGAAACATGTTCTTCAAGAAGGGAATGGAAACTCCACACAAAATGTAGAGACTAATACTGGAAGTGATATAGATGATGAATCAAAGAATGAAAACCCTACCTAGACTTTGATTCATGGACTGATAGAGTTGTAATGCATTCATGACTTGCATGACAAGATCGTCAAACTCGCACCTACAAAAGGACAATGTTCACTTGGAATTTTCAAGGACAAATATGCAGAAGAAATGAACTTTCCCACACTTTTCTATGGAGACCCGTGTGATGATGACATTATAGAACGTTTTAGCTATCAAAAAATAGTAAAATGGGAATTGTTGCAAGCAAGTGGTGATTTCTCATGTCACATAACAAATCTATTTTTCAAGACAATGCAAACAATAATTGCGAAAGTGATGTCCTACTTTTGGGTGCAAATAAGAAAAGCTCAATTGCGTGGAAGGAACATATTAGCAAAAGAAGTCAATTACATAGAAAACTTAGAGAAACTATTGAAATCTAATATTGGATACATAGATTTCAAGAACATTTGTATCTCTTCTGATCACTTGCAACAAATCAAGAAGACATTATTTGCAATGATCTGGAAATTGGGGTGCCCAAACTTTTTTTGTTACATTTACAAGTGAAGAACATCGATGAAATCCATTGATGACTGCACTAAACAAGCTACACAAAAATAGAAAGAAGAGGAAGCAAACTGATACATTGGAAGTCACCGATATTGACCACCTCATAAGGAAAGACCTAATAACATGTACTCGTTACTATAGACATAAAATCAACGCCTTAAATAAAATTATATGTCACAATGACACATTCTTTGGAAGAGTTTTAGACCATTACTTTGTAACGATGTACATCCAAATACTACAATATACATTAAAACAACCAACAATGTTCCTAAAATTAAAAGAATCACATATTTGTAATAGCAGTTTCACCAAGGACATTCCAAATATGTGGTATGCAAATACAGATGCACAATATGTTCTCAACGCATATGCTACAACATTGTACTATTCCTCCTACATGATGAAAGTTGACAAATCTATGACAAATGCATTTAGGAGAATACAGAAGGAACATAAAACAAGTTGAATTGATGCTATGCATATGATATGTACACTTTGAAATACATTGATTAATCTTCAACAAATGTCATCTCAACATGAGGTTCATATTTCACTTTCCCTTCCATTGAATTCCAACTCAAGGGAATGTATCTTCATAAACATGTCTTTTCCTAGTGAACACATGTTCATCCTTTCTGACATACCATTTTCTTATGGTGTTCTTGGAGCTTCCTTCTCTGTAGGAATCCCATGGTAGAACAATAATCATCAAACTCCTTGTTTCATTATTCACCTCCATTGTCTGATCTGAGACACTTCAGCCTTTTTCCTGTCTCATTCTCAGCCAAAGATTCCATCTCTTAAAAGTGTCAAAAACATCAGATTTTTTTTTAATATAATAAACCCAAGTTTTTCTAGTTGCATCACCAATAAAAGTAACATAATAACGAGAGCCACCAAGAAATTATATATGAGACATTTGTATGCACAATATCTAACTTTTCACTCTTCTTTTCCTTTCTGAATTTGAAAAATATGACTCTCTTATGTTTTCCATAAACACAGTGCTCACATCCCTGAGGTGTAGGACACTCGGTGACAGAGTGTGTTGTTAAGGAACTCTGTGATGTTAAAGTCACCAGTTCGAAACTTACGGGGACAAAAAATCTAGCCATGTTAAGGGTTGGTGTGGCTCAGGCCGAGTGCAATCCCCAGGTGATTTTGACGGCTTAGATGCCTTTGAGTCACAGTTTCTCAAACCACAGGCTAGTCCCGCAGGTCACGGACAAACTAGAAATCAAAAAAGTAAAAATAAACACAGTTCTCACATAAATCCAAATCAACTTGTTTAAGATATGGTAAAACATTCCTTTTGTGAAGTATCTACATCCCCTTCTAACTCATGTTTCCAAACCTATGATGCCACAATGTTGTATCCACTCCTGCAGAAGATAAAGAGATAGAAGAGTCAACATTACCAATACATAGATACAATTTACCTAGCTTCTCTCCTTTTTCTATTACCAGTGTGTTGAGCATTGAACACACCCTAAAAATCCTTATCAAATTTTTGTCACTTTTTGGGTACCACTTGTTTTTTGCACTGTCTGACTTGATTTCATTTTGGGAAATGTTTTATATTTGTTTGTTTTCATGACTCTCATCACCTATTCAGGTTTGTTTGAATTTATGAAACATCATGACTAAAATACCTTAATACTTGAATTAAAAATCGGTAGCCAAACACTACACCTAACATGCTCAGGCTCAATGTTAGAAAGAATTTATGTAAGTAAAGAAACCACACAAAAAATAATATTCGTCGAGCGTCAATCCTCATCGGCATAGAAAGAAGGCAGTTTTGGTTTGCGTTAGTTATTTGCATAAAGGTTTGAGAGATAGTCGATCCCCTTCGGCATCGGTGAAATACGAGGAAGACAGACGTTAACAAAAGACGTAAAGAAATCACTAATAGTTGATGCTCGATGCAGTTTATTGGGATCGGGGAAAATCTAGAAGGATCACAACAAAAATTTCGAACGTGATAAAGTTATATTTGATCCCCGATGTGTTTTTTGCATCGGGACTTTTTCGAGGGAGCCGATATGAGAGAACTTGAGTAGGTTTATCATCGATCATTGATCCTTGACACCTTTTTGCATCGGCAAGTTAGGATTTGGTTAGAATGAATGGATTAAATAAAGTCCTGACTCCGATTAACATAAGAGAATTAAGTCACTGGTCTCGAACGCCACGTGTCTTTACCAAGGAAGACGGTCGTACGATATAGTTCTATCCCGAGTAATTTTTGGTTCCCTAGGTCCTAGTCACACCTTCGAGTCAACTTTTCCACATCAACATGGTATGGTAAGATCGATCGACATCAAAGATTTTGCAGGAGGTTATCAATGGAAATGTTCATAGCACAATCTCGACCATCGTTCCTCCAATTGAAAGAGCAGAACGATGGGACGTTTATGACATTAGATACAACCAGGTTTTGGACATCTAAGGAACTAGTTAATGCCTGATCCCACATTAGTTTCTACCCTATGCTCTGATTAGACAACAACATTTTGAAATCGTCGATAGACCACATTACCACTTGCGCCTCTGCCATCAACCCATGATGAATTTAAGTTTAAAATCCTTTGAAGATTCAACGACATATTTGTTGAAATTTCAATCATAACCCAAATTGAATAGCTGATGCAACATGGTAAGATCATCCTTGTTTAAACCTCTAGAACCATTGTGAACAAATTCATTATTCACATAAGTGAATTCCAGAGCGTTCGAAGGAGAAGAGAGAGAAACTCGAGACTGTAATGACCCTTTTGATTATCAAAACCAGGTTTAAAAAGATTCACAGGTATGTATCCAAGTCTGTAAATTCATTGGTTATAATTTATACATGTTCATCCGGTTTCTTACATAGTCTCTAAACTCTGCTCTATTTACAAGAAGAATTCTTCCAAGAAATCCAACCACTAGACGCTCTCTAAGAGCATGAAAGCTGAAAGAACCAAAGATAGGAGAATGTTCTTCTCTGGATACTGCAAGGTAGTTGGAGTACACTCCCTGGGTGGAGCCTATCATCAAAACCTCAACAAAGAAATATTTTTCCCAGTCTCCGACCTTTGGTGATACTAAAGCAAGCACTAGGTCCAAAATAATGCTCCCACGGTGGGGGGATCTCTTTAATAGGATCAGTCGAGAATAATATCCATAATGTATCTCACACAGTGATCCAGACGTAAGGACGCTCGATGACCAGGTATTCCCGAACATCCGACGGTCGTATTTACACATGGTGGCAAGTAGAACCCCGATTTTCCCTTTCTTATAGGTTTAGAAATGGCTCATCGATCACACAGACGGGCATAAATTCTTGATCAACGATGAGAATGGTAGATGCGTTAGATTTTCCCTCCTAACATAAGTCCAGAAGTACTATAAGCTCAGGGACCCAAAGGAGCGTCTCAACATGGACTTCATGGTAAAGTTCTATGAGTTCCATGACACCAGTCAACTGATGGCCTCATGGTGGAAGGAGGAAAAGAAATTTACTAACCGAAGCAATGGCTGGTATGGAACAATTAATCTGAGGGAGCCATACATCTATTTGATGGATCTCATTTGCCGGTTCTACGAAGAAAAAGAATGCTCCAAGCTTTCAGAAGCATGGATGCCTTTGGCATACACAGTTGCAATCATTGGGAGCATCTTCAAATGGGGAGTGATAATCTCCAAAAAATTAAGCATATGTGTACAATAGGCTCAGACATCAAAGGAAGCAAAGGCACCAACTTTCTACATGGCCTTGTACCTTCTCAATGTCATGTGCACAAGGAACATCTTCGCCGACATGAATCTAAGATGGCATGTTGTAGAGCTCCTGGTTCATGTCTACTTTAGTGTGCTATGAGAGAACATGCAAAATAAATCTTATGCACTCATCTGTGATTAATTCATCTCCCACATTTATTTTATTATTTTTAAGAAGAAATGCCCAAGGCTATCAGTGGAAGCCAAGAAAATCATAGCCAAGTTAGGCTATTGGTACTTGGACGAGTGCTCAACCTACATTAGGGTGTTCGGGGCCACTGGAGCACCACATCTCCTACCATATCATTTCCCATACCATCTCGTTGTGGGAGAAATATGTTATCAGACCATCTTGTAGGGCTATAACGCCGCCTTGGTCGAAGACAAGAAACAAGATTTCATACCCTATAGTTTCCATGTGGAGTTCTATCTAGTAAAGGATAATGCTCAAGCCAAACAACAAGGGTTGAGCCAACTTGTATTCAGTTTCCCGAGAGGATAATTCCACAAGAATGACCCTAAATTCCTAGTCCTCCAACATGCTTCACAAGTATCATCCTACTGGTTGTATGCTCACGATAAATTTGAGGATGAAGTCTTCATGGAGAATGCCCAAGACTAGGACGAGGTGGTGCAGAGGATTTCCAACCCAAACATGACCAGGTTCAAGGCCGTGAGCATGGGTGATTAGGTGGAAAGGATAGAGAAGTCGGCTCAAGAGGCCCTCAGAGCCCTAGAAGACATCAGAGTGGTAGAGACAACATAGGCACAAAGAAGGGGATTGTTCTTGACATGAGAGACACAGACTAGGAGATTTCTCTTGATGAAGGAGGCACATAGATTGATTGATCAGCTACAGAATGACCCAAATCTCGTAGATATGATGAGGGTTCCTGCCAAAAACCCAATTGAAATTTGGGGAGGACCAAGTGACCTAGAGCCGATACAGATTGAAGAAAGCACCGGGTTAGATAACCCTGAAGCTTCAACACCACATGTCGGATCACCAAGGGAATTTTTGGCTCAACTCGAGACAACGAGGACATTAGGGAGAACAAGTACACAAAATCCCATGTTTGATCTAATAACCATATACGACGATGAGGAGAGTTCATAGGTTTCCATGATCACTCCGGTGAAAATCACAGATGAAACAAAACCTAAGAAGGCATCCACCCTGGGTCCCAATGCTTCAATTCAGAGCCAGTTGTAGAACAAGCATGGGGTGGAAAGTTTCTTGGACGCTAAGCCACTCAAATTATCAGGAATCACAATGTATGGCTCGATGGATGAGCCAAGATCACTCGAACAAGAAGGAAAAATTAAACAATAGAAAATCGACATTTCAACAGTCGATTACCAAGTAAGTACTGAACTTGCCCTTGATTCCTCAATTTTGACCAGTAATATACCACTCGATGAGAAACAACCAGAGGTTGAGCCATCGAGACATACACAAGAGGTTTAGGAACCCAATCTTGAATAGATATACACCGTCGGGAGCCTGGGAAACACTCTTACTTGGGGAGAGAAAAAAATTCCTGAACCTATGGATGAGGTCGTCAATATACAAGCCATCGCCTATGCCCAAAAGAAGAAAGACATCACGAAGAGAACCACTAAGAAAAGGAGGCTTACTTTGGAGAGTTCCATCCTCATCACTACAGTGGAGAAATTGATCAGCATGGAGCATGCTAAGACGTCCGAGCTTATCGGCACAGGGATGGCAATCACAGATGCCACCCTGGATAGAGAAAGGAAATATGAAGAGGAGCTGTCCACTGCACTAAAGGAGTTGGATCATCTGTGCCATTTGGCGAAATACTATGAGGAATCCACATAGGCCATAATATTCTTGAGAATCAAATTCCAAGATGCCTACAACAAATTCACAAGTGAGCGGTACCTTTTCACTGCAGGGATAGAAGATTTCCAAGAAGACACCCTTATGGTGCTAAGAATGTGAAAAGACATGGAAATATTATATGAGAAGGCCCAACAAGTGGTGGAAAGAATTGATTACATCAGTGCAGTTAAAAAGGTACGAGATTCCGAAGAGCATGACATTCGGGTGCTAAGGGACAACAACATTGACTGTATAATGAAGTCGTCCGAATACTGGGTGAAGATGGCCCAAGAACCTCAGCGGGAGATCCAAGAGAAATGGGTTGATTTCGAAATGAATTGGACCAAGATCAATCGGGCGATGAGAGATATCAGTCTCCCAGAATTCGGCGCACCCGAGGACTTTGTCAATTTGCATGACATAGTCATACTACATCCATAAAAAGACTGATCGTGGACTGTAGATATAGAAAAGGTGGCAAACATGGCACCAGGTCAAGTACAACAGTTCAAGGAGCACCTGATCAAGGCTTAGACAATGTTACATCAGTTAAGTGTCAAAGTAGTCAAGTATTGAGCACGTGCAATAGAGATAAAGGAGATCCTTTCGGCCCTGATGGATCAACACAAATTCCCGTATGCCAACACATGCAAGGAACTCTTCATCAAATGGTCAGAGTATGAGAAGAGTCATCCACTCAAGTGAAACCAATTGATGACTCTTAGAAGACTAAGAGATGAAAGCACCATGTGGCGATGTTTTGTTTTACTTAGCTTGCACTTTTGATAGTTATTTTTAGTTAATAATTTGTTATAAATAAGAGGATCAACCTGTTAGAAGGGGTCGATGGTTTCTGAAAAGACCCTCATTTTTGGAATTGTAGAGAACTATTTTGGAACTACCTTAATTGAGAAGTCTTGTTTAGGACCAGAGACAAGTTTCTGTTTTTCATCAAAGGCATGTGTGATTGGATCATAAGGAGGAATTACTTTTGACTTTA
>ML806509.1:104520-133765 GCA_009831015.1 Picea engelmannii | reverse complement strand
TCTGGTGAACCAGAATGTTATGAAGAGGCAATGTAGGTAAACACCAAAAATACGTGGGAGCAAGGCATGAAATAGGAAATGGATTCCTTGGTAAATAACCATACTTGGGACTTGGTTTAGTTCCCTGCAGGAAAAAGAGCATTGCAAAATAAATGGGTTTACGAGTGGAAGGAAGAAGATGTAGAAAAAAAAATGGTACAAGGATAGACTTGTTGTAAAGGGGTTTGCACAAAAGAAAGGTATAGATTTTGATGAAATATTTTCTCCTATTATTAAGATGACTTAAATTAGGACTATTTTAATTCTTGTGGCAACAAAATATTTGCATATTGAATAGTTAGCTGTAAAAACAAATTTTCTCCATGGGGATTTGGAGGAAGAGATTTATATGCAGCAGCCACAGGGGTATGAGGTCAAAGAAAAGGAGAATTTGGTATGAAAGTTGAATAAGAGGTTGTATGGAATAAAGAAAGCTCCAAGGCATTGATATTTGAAGTTTGACAGGTTTATGATAGAAAAGGTTATCGTAGATGTCATTCTGATCACTGTGTTTATTTCAAAAGGATAGAAAATGGAAGCTATATTATCTTGCTATTATATGTAGATGACATGCTTGTTGCAAGGTATAATATCAAGGATATAAATGCGCTCGAGAATAAATTAGATAATTCATTTACGATGAAGGATTTGGGTGATGCAAAGAAAATCCTTGGTATGAGAATAACAAGAGATAGGAAAAATCACAAATTGACATTGTCTTAGGGTGAGTACATAGAGAAGGCGTTGGAGATGTTTAGAATGAAAAATGAAAAACCATTTATTACACCTTTGGCCAACGATTTCAAATTAACTAAGGAAATGTGTCCCAAGACATAGGAGGAGATAGAATACATGTCGAGGATCCCTTATTCATTAGTAGTTGGTAGCTTGATGTATGTGATGGTTTGCACAAGACCATATATTGCACATGCAGTGGGAGTTGTGAGCAGGTATATGAACAATCCCGATAAAGAACATCAGGAGGTAGTAAAGTGGATTCTCGTGTATTTGAGAGGTACTGCTACTAATGCAATATGTTTTGGAGGTTCGTACACTATTTTATAGGAATATGTTAATTCAGATATGGCAGGTGATAAAGATAGCAGGAGGAGCACCACAGGGTATGTTTTTACTGTAGGTGGAACAAAAGTAAGTTGGATTTAAAAAATACAAAAGGTTTTTTAACTTTCAACAATAGAAGCAGAGTATGTTGCTGCTACAGAGGCTAGTAAATAAATGATTTCGTTACATAGGGTTATGGAGGAACTGGGAAAGAAGTAGGAGAATAACAGGTTGTACTGTGACAATGAGAGTACCATTCATCTTGAAAAGAACTTAGAATTCCATTCGAATACTAAGCATATACAACTCAGGTACCATTTCATATGATTTGTCTTGGAAGATGAATATTTGAAGTTGGAAAAGATACATACTAGCAAGAATCCTGCAGACATGTTAACAAAGGGAGTAACTAGGGAGAAACTAAGTTCATTCTCAATTTTAGTTGGTATTCAAGCATGAAGGTGAAGACGAGAAATTTTCCAAGTCCAAGGTTGATCATATTCCAGCAGGTACATCAATAGTGGAGTTGTTGTGATCAGTCTCCAAGTGAGAGATTATTGGTTGTGGAGGCTCATTATCTTCCTGATTCAGATGTTTGTTTCAGTTGTACTTGGACCCCATTCCCTAAAGGGGAGGTGTGGGGGGTATTTCCCCCCCACAACTATTGCCAGAGGGGTCTAGAGGGCGCAGTGACAATTTTTGTAGCCCCACCTCGTGGGGCATGTTACACATCAAAATTGCTCAGCTGGATAAGTGTCGCATTGTCCCTATCAATCGTCGTAAGTGTCGCATCTTCCCTACAACTTTCGTAAGTGTCGCAAGTTGGTCATTAGTGTCGCATACGATGTTCAGACATGATGCCATGATAACGACACTAAGGAGGCACTTATAACATCTCACATGACTGATTCGAAGGACGAGAACTGGTTTACTGGAATCAAATAGCTCTTGACACCTGAAAGAGACCCTGAAACAAAGGTTTGGAAGGGGAACGCTCCCCTACTTCAGCTGCAGAAGCGCTGGCACTCCCCTATCATGCTTCAGGGAGCGTTATAACACCCCTCAGGCCCTTTTGGAGGAGCGCTGCTCATCTTGAGAGCGCTGGCGCTTCCCCAAGGCTTACCAAGGAGCGCTACAACACTCTGATGCACTTTCTGAGGGAGCACTCCCTATTCTGGGTCAATTGTTAGCCCGTTGAGGAGAATAAGGGAAGGATCATTCAGGATTAGGAGGTAGTTGTGCTCGAATTATTGGTTTCATCAAGAGATCCCTGATCTAAGGAGAAGGTTCCCAACTAGTTCTAAACATAACTCAAGAGGTTAGGCCCCTCCCAACCTATATAAACAGGCTCTATGATGGTGGAAGGAGAGGGAAGAATTGAACATGTGAAACTTATGATCTTGGAGGAAACTTACAGTCAACCAAAGGAGAGTGATCAGTGAAGCTACTGTTATCCAGGTTGTGGATCTTTCAGGCAAGGGTTAGATGAAGAGGACTTGACGAAGCTGTCGCATTCGCATCTACGATTGTAAGTACTGTTGTCGTTATTCTCATTAATATGACACGCTTGGCCTGTTTCTTTCTAGTTTGTGTCTGATGTTACATGAAATTGTCATTTGTTGATAGATCTGTTTTCAAGCTAATGTCAATAGAGTAGGAAGTGGTCGTATCTTGTTTTGTCCACAGACCTCAGGGAGGAGCAAAGGATTGGAGCGCAACTCGGAGCGTGCATGGACAAACGTCGATTAAAAGGTACTTCTGTAATCCTCCCTTCTCATGCATTAGTTTAGATAGATTTGAAAGGAAGTCAGTGTCCACGTTAAGCATTTTTCTGTCTAAGGTCAAGGTCAAGCTTTAGAGGCGATCTACCTGTCCGCAGGGAGATTTTCCTACAACAGAAACTGGCGACTCCACTGGGGAGATAGCCTCAAATCGAAACCTCTTGTTTGGATTTTTCTCCTCATTGACCTTGTTCTGTACCTTGATTGTTTCAGACCTGTTTCACCCCTCTTTGATTAGTTTCATGAGCTGATTAGCTCCTTACCTTGTCACATTCAGCATATTTGTCAAGCTTAGATCTCAATTTTTGAAATTTTTTGACATTTCTGGGACTTTTAGACCCTGGCGCCCCTGTCCTAGTGTTAACAGAGCACCAACGCTCCTAATAGCCTTACACAGAGTGCTATAACACTCTTTTCCCTTGGAAACAAAGCGCCAGCCTCCTTTTGGCCCAAAAACCCTCCACAATTTCATTTTTCAGGGTTTGCCTCTATGGCTCTTTTGCTGAGTGAACTAGTGAGTCGATTTTTCTTCCTTTTTAGCCTTGACATCCGTCTTTTTGAAGAATAAACACCTTGTTGACAGGATCTTGTAGTCTTCTTCACCACTTTTCATTGAGTTTTCCTGTTGAGTGAAGCTTGAAACCTATGCATTGTTTTTCTCTTCTCTTCAGTTGAGCAAAACCCTGGTGAAGGTCATCAAAGGTCTACAGACCTCTGTATCTTGTTTTCAGTCGAGGTCATTTGTTCTTCAACTCTTGTTTTTGGGTGTGAAGTTTGCTTTTTCTTTGATTGTTTCTTTTCTTTCATTTTTTGTTTTGATTGCTACGAAGGGTGTATTGTTTGTGTGACTCTTGCTTATGCTAGTTTGGTTGTCATTCATACCAAGAAGATAATTAGCAAAGATAAGCATTGTATTGTATTGATCATCATCCATACGCAAACAATTAAAGATATCTTTATGATTGATTGAGCATATTAGAAGGCATTTAAAAGTTTTTGCATCACATCAGGATTTGATTGGAAAAAGAATTGTTTGAAGGCATTCCGTCGTTGTGTTTGTTAGTGAAAGAACTCTCTCTCTCCCTTAGATAGACATTCATCGAAAGGAAATGACTGCTTATCATGTTCGATGCATTCTTTGGGTTTGAGTCATAATTCCATTTGTTTCACTTCCATGCACCCCTTTGCGTAAAGAATAGCCATAAAAATCAACGCTAATTAAAATTTATCTAGAACTTTTTCTTTGCTAGAATCCTCCACCAACAGTAGAATAGGTGTAGTACTTTGGATTAGGTTGTGAGCATAACTCTCCAAAGTTGTCAAAACAAACATTAGCATCCTGAGTTAGGGAGAGCAAATCCAGTTATCGTATAAGTCTGCTTGGGATCCCCCTCTCACACAGGGGTTACGCACGAGGTTGCATTCAGGTAAGTTACGGGGACTAACCCTCCGTGGTTTAACTGATTGTGGTGGTCAGATCGTATTATGGGGATCACTTTGAGGTAAATCCACAATTACTGCGTGGAAGCTTCTTAGTTGGTTTCGGGCTTAATACCCTACCCGTACGTTCGGATCGAACTGTCAACTGTTCCCGCCCAGGGGATGACTGCGAATTGGTAACCTTAGTGGCCATAATCTTTTAGGTTCTTACACAAGGTGACGGTGATGGGAAGTCTCACTATACCTGGAGTAGACATTGTTCAAACTCACTCGGGCTCCTTGGAGGGTAAATCCACAATTACTGCGTGGAAGCTTGCACCAAGGCATAAGTCCGTTAAGCAGGTCGCCATTGTAACTGTTCCACCCTACCCCCACCCCTTCTGGACTTGATCACGTGACGTTGGATTTCATCACCAACTAGTATGGTCATCAAAAGAAGGTCTTATTTGCTTGGTTGTGATTCTTAGATTTTTTAGCATGTGCTGTTTCTTTTCAGTAGTTGGCCATAGATTTCTTTCGTCGACTCTTTTCTTCTGCCAACATCGACCCTCCAAGACACTCACAGAGGCTACAGGGACTTCCTCCAGAAAATATGGAAGGAGACACCCCTTTACCCCCTCATTCTACGGAGCAATCTCCTCAATCGAGCGAGGTTCAAAACACTACGACTTCTCAGGAAGAAGTTCCCATCCCTTTGGAGAATTTTAGAATTGTCTCGGAATCCTCAGAAGATTATTGCATTCCGGGGGGATATGAACGACAGAACCTCCACCTAAATTCCGCTGGAGAATTTGTTGTCATACACCCTTCTAACGCTCATGCCGGGTCTCCTCAAAACCCTTTACCCAATGACCCCTTTTGGACTGAGAACATTGTTCGGAGTCCACCACGCTTGGTGCGAGATCTTTATGGAACAGGAGAAGGTGTCAACGTACCTTTCTACACTGTACCCCCAAATCACTTCACCGGTACTACCACTTTTACAGCCACACCAACCGTTGCTTCAAGCACACCACCCGTTGGCCCGAACGTACCATTCGTTGGCCCGAGACCTACTATTCCCCTCCAAACAGCCCATTCAAAAATGGCCCCGCACATTCCGACCATCCCTGTCGGTAATGCAGTAGTTAATCAAGCTCTGATTGGCACACCTGTAACACCAAGACCAAATCTCCCTTTTGGATTTAGGGCACTGAACGCATCTACCACTAACACTGCCCAAACCACTACTCAAATCACACCGAGAAGTTCCATACCTATCCAACAACCTGGAGGGACTGTCCTTGGTGGTTCTAACCCAATCGACAACACTGGTCAATCTTTTACATCTGGCCCTCAAATCCTGGGAACTCTACCTCAAGTTGGGGGGCACCCTCCCACCAGAGGACAAATCCCATTCGGGGGGCACCCTCATGCTGGGGGGCAACCTCAAGTTGGAGTCCACCATCAACCACAAGGACACAATGTGTCCGTTGCACCCAATCCGTGGAGCATCCCTTTTCAAGGAAATCCGCATGCCTCCACGGGACAAACTGTACCTGCCGCATCTAATCCATGGAACGTTCCTTTCTCAGGAAACCCACACTTCTCGACAGGACAAAATTCACAGACTCCATAACAACCTCCTTATGGACAAATGCCCAACCCAACCCATAACCCTCAAAACCCATTCGGTTATCCTCCGCTCACATAGGCTTCTCAAAACACTTCAAATCCTATGTACCTTGGTCAAAACCAACCTCACATGAGAGGGCCCACGAGTTATAATTATCCACATAACCCAGTATTAGGCCCCACTTGTGTTCCTCTGCCGCACCAGCATTACCCACAGGTTAACCGACAACTACCTTTTCTAGCCACCCTGGACCTTCCAGACTTGTCTCAGTTAACGAATGATCCCATTCATCATTCTTCGGTTTGGCCAACTATTCTAGCAAAACTCCCTTCTGATATCCCAAAATTCGACGAAAAATCCGGAGAATACCCAAACAACCACGTGATGACCTTCCATTTGTGGTGCTCATCCAACTCACTCATGGACGACTCTATTCGTTTGCGTCTTTTCCAACGGACACTTACGGGTTCCGCAGCAAAATGGTATATTGAATTACCACGCGCATCTTTTTACGATTTCAACTCCCTCGCCATGTCCTTCCTCACACACTTCCAACTGCCCATCCGATACGAGACGGGTACTGAACTATTAACCTCTCTTCGTCAGACAACTTCCATACACATCTCTGATCATATCCATGAATGGAGAAGACGATGAAGGCTAATCAAAGCGGTCATCCCTGACCAATTATTAGCGGAATGGTTCACGAAATCATTACTACCCCAGATCGCTCGTGATGTTTCCATGGGCGGCGTGGTCACTGAGGAAGAAGCCATCGCCCGAGCTCAGTACCTAGACTTAGTCTATTCACAATCTGATACTCTATATGAGTTGATACCGAATGCCACCCGTGCCACTAACGACCCATCCAAACCATCGACTACTTCGCATGCGGATGGAGTTATTGGCTCTGTCAAAACTCAGTCTACTACTCAGTCTACTGGAACAATCTAGCGGACCACTTCCGTGGCCGCCCCTAGTTCGACTGCACCCTCTTCTACCCCCACCCAAACTCAAGTCTCTGATGTGAATGCGGTCCAATCAACCCCTTCACAACAACTCGGGGGCAAGAAGAAAGCGAGAATCAAAACAAAGAAGAACAATAACAACGAACAACCCAAGACCCAACCGCAAACCCCTGCCTCCGGAAAACAACCACAGCGAAAACCGAAATTCCCATGTCTCATTTGCGGTGACGATCACTACACCCGAGACTGCCCACATCTCGATGAGGTGGCTAAACTTTTTAAGGGAAATTCACAACCCGCTGTGCTCACTCAGCCTTTTCTGCAACAATAATCTTTGGTTGCACAAACCCCCACGCTGGGTGGCAGTTCCAACCAACCCCATGATGAGGCCTCGACAAGTGCACACATTTACATGTTTAACATGGTTAATCTAACCACTCGTTCTGCGACATACGATACGCCAATTAAACCTAATAAGCCAAAGACTGCTAACGGTTCTTCACCAGATCCTTTACCATCTGCTGTTAATCCTCTGTCTGTTAGCCCTCCATCCGGGCCACTTCAGATTGAGAAACCTTTTTTTGACTCCATCTTACGCCCTCCTAAGAGCACCATCCGGAAATCCACGTTCAATCCTAATTCACGGGCTGCCCAAAACTACAATATCGTAGAAGATTTGGCCCAAGCTCCGTGTGCCATGTCCGCATTGGAAGTTTTACAACACTATCCTAACCAACGTAGGATGCTCTTAGCTGCTATTGGCGCTTTCGATCCCGAGTCATCAAACTGCATCACATTTAATCTGGATGACCATCAACCACGACTCTCCCACTAGCTAGCTTTCCAAATCGATGTTGTTGTTCCTAATCAACAAATCCATCGAACCATCCTGGATGAGGGAGCCTCTACCTGTGTCATGTCACTAGCCTATTGGAAAGGTTTGAAATCACCTGACATTAACAAATCCCCCACAATGTTACACGCTTTCGATGGACGAGGTTTCCATCCTCATGGATTACTGCAATCCCTCGCCATTCAATTGGGCGGTAAAACTGTTACCGTTGATGTCGAGGTGGTCGATGCTCCCCTCGATTACAACCTATTACTCGGAAGAAGTGGGTTCTACGCTATGAATGTCGTCGCCTTGTCGGTGTTTTGATGTGTACAATTCCCTCATCAAGGTAAAATTGTCACCGTCGACCAACTTGATTTCTGTACACCCGACGCTCACATTCCTGCCACCAACAACATTCCTTTTTTGGGAGACCACTTAGTTACGTATGAAAGCGTTGGTGTTGGCTTATTGAAATATTCTAGCCTCATGGGTACCTTCCCTACACCACTTCCACCTACTGCACCTCATATTGTCGCCGTCAATATGATCTTGACTTTGCCTTATCAATCCTTGGAATCATCTGACCCTTGGATTGTGCCTAGTCCTTTGGAATTCGATGGACTCAGTGACACCATGCCACTCAGCCCAGCCGAGGCCGCATATGTAGCTATTCAATATGCCTCTCCCTCTTCGAACACTTCACATTCATTGGCACCCAACACTTACTCGGTGCCCTCATGGTTGAATTCCCTATCATCTGCCATTGATTACATTTCCCACATTTTTTCTTCGGACGAATCTATTATGGAAATGCTGAGCATTGACGATTTTCCCTGGGATGACAACCACCATCAATCCTCTTTTCTTCCGCCTTTGGAAGAAGAGCAAGATATACAATCTGTCTTCCCCCCCGATGTTACCGATGCTCCACAATCCCCTATCCTCTCTCAAGATACTTTCTCTGAGGGGAACATGGGTAACATCTCTACTACAATCACAATTGACATTTCAGTCAAAGAAGGTGTCGTGGAAAACATTAATCTTGGTGCTGATTGCACGCCCGACGAAGTGGTTTCTTACACCGCTTTATTCAAGGAATTCCGTGATGTCTTCGCATGGAGCTACGAGGAAATGCCAGGGATTGACCCTTCAATCATCATACACGAAATCAAGACTTACCCTGACGCCAAACCAGTTCGACAGAAACTCCACCCGGTTCACCCCAAGAAACTGACAGCTATAAAGGCAGAAGTTGAAAAACTTCTAAAATCTGGCTTTATCTACCCCATCCCTTTGACGGAATGGGTCTCTAACCTCGTTCTAGTTGCCAAGAAACAAGGGACCATCCGTGTCTACGTAGATTATCATGATCTCAACAAAGCTTGTCCCAAGCACAACTACCCTACACCCTTTATCGATCAAATCATCGATAATTGCACGAGAAGCGTGATCTTCTCTTTCATGGATGGATTTTCTGGATACAACCAGATTGAAATCTTACCTGCTGATCAACATAAGACAGCCTTCATCTGCCCTTGGGGAAATTTCTCTTACCGAAAGCTACCTTTTGGCCTTAAAAATGATGGTGCTACTTTCCAGCGAGCCATGTCGTACGCTTTCCATGACATCAAACATATCGCGGAACCTTACCTCGATGATTTATCCACCCATTCATCCAACCAACCCGATCATATTGGTCACTTGCAGACAACTTTTCTTCGATGTTGTTTCTATTGTATTCGTCTGAACCCACATAAATGCATCTTCGCTGTCAAATCCGGTCAACTCCTCGGTTTCATCGTCTCCAAAGATGGGATCAAGGTGGATCCCTTGAAGATCAAGGCCATTCTAGCCTTACCCCCACCCACCAACTTAACCCAACTTCAAAGTTTGCAAGGCAAAGCAAACTTTCTTCGCCGTTTCATCTGCAATTACGCCGAGATCACTAAAGGATTTATGCGATTACTGCAAAAGAACGTCCCTTTCATATGGGATGACACTGCCCAATGGTCATTTGATGCTCTCAAGCACGCTTTGACCCACGCTCCTTTGTTACATCCTCCCGAATATACAAAGGATTATATCCTTTACTTGGCCACTTCTGCTTCCACCATTGCAATGGTGTTAGTTCAAGAGGACTCTAACAGTGAAGAACACATGATTTATTATCTGAGCAAGAGTTTATCCGGACCCGAACTCAGATATTTGCATGTCGAGAAACTGGCTATGGCAGCTGTCATTGCTATCCAACGATTCTTCCACTACATCCTATTACGCACCACCACGGTAATTGCAGACTCCAACCCCATGTACCACGTCTTGACACGTCAAGTACTTGGGGGCAAATATTTGAAATGGATCGTTATTCTTCAAGAATTCGATCTTGAGTTTACAAAGGCTAAAGCCAAAAAATCCCTGGTGTTTACCGAGCTCATCTGTGCTCTCCCAAGTGCCGATGAAAACACTGAACCTAGAGACCCTCTCCCTGATGAGTCTCTCTTCCTCATCAGCACCTCTGACCCTTGGTACGGAGACATTCTCCTCTACCTTCAAACTCAACGTTTTCAGCCAAACATCTCTCGAGAAGAGCGTCGACGCATCCGTCACCACTCTCGCCATTATCTCATCCTCGGCGACACTTTGTATCGCCATGGTATTGACACAATCCTTCGGCGATGTCTGATTCACGAAGAGGCTGAACGCATCTTGAACGATTGTCACCTTGGTGCTTGTGGAGGTCACCTTTCCGGGATGGCCACAGCCCAAAAAATCCTACGTGCCGGCTACTTTTGGTCCTCAATTTTCAAAGACTGCATCGAGGCCTTCAAAAAATGCCCACCCTGCCAAATCTTCAACAAGAAGGCATGCACCCACCCTACTACGCTGCACCCCATTATTGCCATCGGCCCCTTTTCAAAATGGGGTATCGATTTCATGCAGTGTAAGCCTACCTCAGTCGGGGGGCACGGTTACATCATCGTCGTCCTCGATTATTTCACAAAATGGGCTGAGGCTATGCCTACCTTCCTGAACGATGGCCGTACCGTAGCTCTTTTTCTCTTCAACCACATCATTACTCATTTTGGTGTACCACATGCCATTGTCACCGACCATGGTGCACACTTCAAAAACCAGATGATGAGTGAGTTACACGTCAAATTGGGTTTTCTCCATGAAAACTCATCCCCTTACTACCCTCAAGTGAATGGACAGGTTGAAGCTATCAACAAAGTCCTAAAAACCATGATCCAACGCATGGTAGGGGAAAACAAGACATCGTGGCATTTACAACTATTTTCCGCTCTCTGGGCCTATCGCACGTCTGTGAAAACCTCAACTGGATTCACTCCTTTCCAGTTGGTCTATGGCATTGAGGCCGTCCTACCCATCGAGTGTGAAATTCCGTCACTCAAATTGAAAGTAGAACTCCTGCCCCATACTTCTGCGGAAGAAGAACGATTCTTGTATCTATCCAAGCTGGACGAAACACGCCGTGATGTTGCTCTCGTTAATGAGGCACATCAAAAATGAATTAAGAGTCAATATGACAAATCCGTCCAACCTCGAGCCTTTGCAGAAGGTGACTTAGTCCTCGTTTATGACCAAGCACACGATAAATTGGGAACAAGAAAGTTAGAACCTATGTGGCACGGTCCTTACATCGTGAAGCATGTTTTACACAGAGGTGCTTACGAACTAGTAGATCATGATGGAATTTCCCTAGGAGAGCCCCAAAACTGGCTTTACCTTAAAAAGTACTATGCCTAGATCACCTAGCATCTGTACTTTGTACATTATTGTATTTTAGCTTGGTGTGTCTTTTCTTTCGCGTGCTCGAGTCTTTACCGTTGCCACTCATGACTGTGCCTATGTTTTCATGCGCAGATGACGTCTGCCTTTCCTGTCTTTTTTGGGTTCGCGGATGGTGCCAACCGACATACCCGGAACATTGCTTCGGCAGCATGGGTTATTTATCAGTTCGACGAGGTGGTGAGTTCAAGAGGCATCTGTTTAGGACCAGCAACCAACAATATGGCAGAATACCATGCTGTCATTGGACTGTTAACCCAAGCCTCCTCCATAGGTATCTCTCGTATCATTATTTACTTAGACTCCCAACTCGTGGTTTATCAACTCAACTGCATCTACGCTATCCGTAGTCCTATCCTGCTACGCCTACACTTGCAAGTTCGTCGTCTCGAACGAATGTTTGATTACATTGAATATAGACACATTCCAAGAGAACTTAATAGTGTTTCAGACTTGTTAGCTAATTATATCATGGATCAGTATTTAGCCCACAGATAAGATTCAAGGAAAGCAAAAACTGTACATTACATGTAAATTAAAACACATCACAGACATCATCATGTACAAACCATCGGCATCATAAAAACTCGAAACTGTATATATATATATATATATGTATATATATATATATATATATATATATATGTATATATATATGGCGTGACTGAACTGTTTACATTACATCAAAAAGTCTGTAAGAGAACAAAATATTGGGTCCATCCACCCATAACACATCGCCAGGCCAGGCATACAAAAAACATGATCTCGGGGAAACTCTAATCTCCCCGTACTACGTTGTGTTGTGAGTAGCACACCACTACACGTACTACATGCCTCAACAGAGAATTGATATTCTCTGGCACCCCTACAGTGTGCCGCTACAGACACAAAGGCACGTCCCCCCTCCGCAGAGGAGGGATACCCATCGTAAGGCCTTGGAGGTTCCTCTCAACCTCCCAGAGGCCCACCACCGATACTGCTGGGTCTGCTACAACTGGGGCACCGCCATGACATCCTGGCACTGGTATATCCGTTGGGTGCACTGCTCCCTTGTCTGCACATTAAAGAAAAAACATCTATTAACACTCTCTTACATACCCAAAAAAAATACATATACATCAAAAACTTAAAAAACAAAACTAGACAAGGTACGACTTAGTCTCTTACCTGACTCGACCCAATCTTCCCCCTCGAGCAAAATCAAGTCCATACTCCTGTGGAAGTCCACATCGACATACGGGAAGTCCTCGATCCAGAGGTACTGCCACCTCAACCAGGCAAAGAAATCACCAGTAAAACGGAACTCTGACTTCGAAACTAACCTCGGAGATAGGCTAGTCCACCTCTCCATCCTAGGCTCATCTACTGGTCGTACTGCCAGTGCGATATGAGGCTGCATCTGAGGGATGCACTCCAAGAAAAATGAGACTAAGAACGAGCCATAGCCAAACTGTTTTTGGCTGTTCCTGCACCGAGAAATTTGTTCCTTCACATTCCGAAGGAACGCTGCACTCCAATTGAACAGTGTTGGCTCTAAACATTGAACACCATAGGCCACCTATGATCTTGAAGCCAAATGAGCACTAGTGCTACCAGTCACGATAGTGATAGAAAATAATATAGATCGAAGAGGCAGATCTCGTATATCCTTGATAGGGATCCTGCCCCCTACCAACCTTGCTCTCGGAATGCAATGATGTGCCAGATACACGTCCACCTGCTCAAGTAATGCCCTCTGCTCTGTAAAATCTATGGGGACCCCTCTTTTCGAGAGGCTAGTCAGAAAGTACACATCTTCCAACTTGATGGTTAGGAGCTGTGTACCAATACGGAATCCCTGTTCCGTAACGTCCCAAAGGCCAATCATGTGCTCAAGCAGTAGAACTTCTCTTTTCATTTTTTGCAATTTGAAAAACTTGAGAAAGCCGCAGGCCCTCAAAGCAGCCCACGTACGGGGACTCTGTAGAGCGGCTAAATCGTCCATCTCATGTTCCCACTCTTTCCATTCAATCATGATTGCCGAATACACCTACAAAACAAAAAATCAAGATTTTCATCATTCCTCACGTTTTTGTGATTTCGGCGATTTTCAAAATGCATTTTAAAACATAAAATCAAATGCCCATGACATTTAAAATCAACCAATCATCCTTTTTAACCACCACACCCTTTAATATTTACCAAACAAGGATTAAAACATGGTAAAAAATGTAAAACGATTTGAGGGGTTGCGTGGGCCCATGAGGGGAGTTTGCACGAATTTCTTTGTCTAAAATGGTCGGTCTAATCAATTGTTAGGGTGTGGACATCCTAACAACCCTTTTCCAATGCATTTTTGTGAACGATTTCCCCCATTTTATTAACTTTTAAAAGGAGGCCAATTTGGTTCAAAAGGGGCGACCTAGGTTTTTTTTTTTTAAATTAATAATGCCATGAAAATCAACTTGAAACCGTGCAATTGAAAGAGCAAAGGATGAACACCTACCTGGTTCGAACGGTGTGCGAAATGATCAATTGTAGCTCCGACAGCGAGATAAACAAGATTTGCTCCAATTGAGATTCTCCAACACTCCACAAATCCTTGCAAATGAAATGGTAAATGAGTTTTTCAAATCAATTCATATTTATAAAATTTCATTTTTTCATAAGGTATGGTCATTTTGGGTTTCTCTAATGGTGTAAATGGCTTCAATAATCTCTGGTTTGTAGTTTCTAGCATCACAGGTTTATTGGCAGTTCTAATGAATCCTTCACCTTGTCGTATTTATGAGCATAGTCTTAGTTCATTCTCGAGCTCGACAATATGAGAACGCAACTGGGTAAACTTTTATCTCTTTTTCGGACCCGTACAGATACGATCACACGAAAAAGGAACCCCCCTGGAGTCTCCTTTAAACCCTTTTCAGACTCTCTAAATATGAAACGATTGTTGAGTGATCTTGCTTCCTTTCACACTCGTTAAAAGGTCAGAAAGGGTGTCTTTCGAGCGATATTTTAACCCTTTTTCAGTCTCGATGGACTACTGTACAAAAAAGGAACTGAGAGAGTTCTCTTTTGAGTGTTTTTCCAACTCTATAATCCCGAAAAACCTTCGAGTTTTCTGTCCTTGGACTCGTTAAAGCACACATCGACATGCCCATATGGGAATGAACCCTTACTTCTTCCAGTTCGTTAAATAAAGGAAGAGGAACTTACCGAAGGTGAGTTATATTGAGCATGTGTTATCCTCCTCGAGCTCATTAAATTAAAAAGAGGTACTCATCTATCTGGATGGGGGAAAATTTGAAAGGAGCAAGCCAAGCAGTCTCTTGAGAACACCATCTAGCACTTCTTAGAGTCACCCTTGAACACGACACTCTGTCATCTGCTCGTATCATAATCCACTGAACCTCTGCACTGAGCCAATCTTTGAGTTTCTTTTCACTCCTTTGGGTCACCTGACACAAGTCACAGTATCCATTGCACAGTTTTGGTCCATGTCATGTTTTTCTATTGTGCCTCAGTGTTCAAGGGAAGTATCCGCCTCGAGGATCAACCATCCCAAATATCTTGTCTCAGAACACGTGTCAGTCCATGTTCTTTTGACTTACCAATTACATCTTCATACATGTTTCACGTCGTTGATGGGGGATACCTCAAGGCCCTCCCTCGATGAGTCTATTCCTATCGACTTCAACACATTATCCGGGAATTAGACTTAGAAACTAATTAGTACTTTGGGACCTGCATGCCTCAATGGAAGGCCTCCTCACATTCGACAGTGGGTTTACATCATTGACCTATGATCAAATGATTCCACGAATGTTCGACTTTAGATCATCTATTCACGTTTGGTGGAATGTACTAAGATACCTTGGGAATCATTGACATTAATGGTGATCTCCCTCGCACTTGTTAACGGTTTATCTCATTGACCGGTAATCAAGTGGTTTCTGCCATGTTCGACACCAAGACATCTATTCACATGGTTGGAATCGTATCGCACAAGGATTGGTAAGAAGACCCTGGGTTGAGTAATTCACTTTGACATATGTTTTGCCCAGGTTGCAAAGGAGTTCTGGACAAAGAACACATACATTGTTACATAGATCCACTTTGTATTGGTCGTGGCTATGTCTTGTCATCTCATAGATCCACTGTGTATTCTTCGTGGCTACGATCAGTCTGAGTCATCACTATATAGATCCACATTGTATCTTCGGTGGCTATACCCTTTTATCAATACAATTATGGATCTGTAGTGTATATTATGGCGGCCATATCTCAAATCTTGATCATCCAAGCATAGGTATGCCTGCCTTGGGTTTTGAAATATGTTATGATATTTGTTGGATGTTTGTGTGCAGCTTCCATCAGGTTCTCCGAGTCTATACCCTTGCTTGAACGTACGCAAAGTATTTCAGTCATCAGTCCGTATCTTCTGACTTCATACTTTGGGGGGCATTCTGTTACACGTCAAAATTTCTCAGCTGGATAAGTGTCGCATTGTCCCTATCAATCGTCGTAAGTGTCGCATCTTCCCTACAACTTTTGCAAGTATCGCAAGTTGGTCATTAGTGTCGCATACGATGTTCAGACATGATGCCATGATAACGACACTAAGGAGGCACTTATAACATCTCACATGACTGATTCGAAGGAAGAGAACTGGTTTACTGGAATCAAATAGCTCTTGACACCTGAAAGAGACCCTGAAACAAAGGTTTGGAAGGGGAACGCTCCCCTACTTCAGCTACAGAAGCGCTGGCACTCCCCTATCATGCTTCAGGTTGCGTTATAACGCCCCTCGGGCCCTTCTGGAGGAGCGCTGCTCATCTTGAGAGTGCTAGCGCTTCCCCAAGGCTTACCAAGGAGCGCTACAACACTCTGATGCCCTTTCTGAGGGAGCGCTCCCTATTCTGGGTCAATTGTTAGCCCGTTGAGGAGAATAAGGGAAGGATCATTCAGGATTAGGAGGCAGTTGTGCTCGAATTCTTGGTTTCATCAAGAGATCCCTGATCTAAGGAGAAGGTTCCCAACTGGTTCTAAACATAACTCAAGAGGTTAGGCCCCTCCCAACCTATATAAACAGGCTCTATGATGGTGGAAGGAGAGGGAAGAATTGAATATGTGAAACTTATGATCTTGGAGGAAACTTACAGTCAGCCAAAGGAGAGTGATCAGTGAAGCTGCTGTTATCCAGATTGTGGATCTTTTAGGCAAGGGTTAGACGAAGAGGACTTGATGAAGCTATCACATTCGCATCTACTATTGTAAGTACTATTGTCGTTATTCTAATTAATATGACACGCTTGGCCTGTTTCTTTCTAGTTTGTGTCTGATGTTACATGAACTTGTCATTTATTGATAGATCTATTTTCAAGCTAATGTCAATAGAGTAGGAAGTGGTCGTATCTTGTTTTGTCCATATACCTCAACAAGGATCAAAGGATTGGAGCGCAACTCGTAGTGTGCAGGGACAAACGTCGATTAAAAGGTACTTCTGTAATCCTCCCTTCTCATGCATTAGTTTAGATAGATTTGAAAGGAAGTCAGTGTCCACATTAAGAATTTTTCTGTCTAAGGTCAAGGTCAAGCCTTAGAGGCGATCTACCTATCTACAGGGAGATTTTCCTACAACAGGGGATTCGGGGGCAGTGCCCCTGAAGCGAACGACAAAAGAAGTTATTTTATGGTTTTTTTCCCTAGAAGGAAACCCCCTTTTATGAGGGAATTGTATTGTGGTTGTGTATTATTGTGAATATTGTATTCTGAGAGAGGAGAATGTGAGAGAAAGAAGAGGAAGTTACAATGAGCATGCTGAAGGTTATATCCCTTCATTTTGCTGGATAATAAAAAGGAAGCACCTCCCAATTTCTCTGGTGGACGTAGCCCACACTAGGTGAACCACATATATCTGTCTCTATTGTATTTTGTATCTTTTGTGTTTTATTTCTTCATTTGTTTTATTTTATTTCTCTGCGATCATGTTTTTCTAACATGAAGCACATTGAGATCGAGTATTATTTTCTCCATGATAGAGTCCAGAGGGGAGAATTGGTTCTCCAGTATATCTTCACAGATGAGAAGATAACATATATTTTGTAAAGCCTCTATCCAATATGAAACTTTTGCGTACTTAAGGGACAAGTTGGTACCCATGGAGATGAATTCCTTATTGGAAAAGGAAGAGATTACTCCCAGGTTGGGAGGGATCACTGATATGTTATCGATTTATGGGAAGTCATTTTCTATTTCGGAAAATGGTCTGGGTTCGACAGTCACCTTCCAGTCTAGAAAGTGGCCCAAGATTTTTGACGAACATGCATTTTCCATTTTGAAAAATGGTCTAGATTGAACAGTCATTTTCGTAATGAAAATGGTCCAATAGATTGTTGATGTACCATAGAAATTGATTACCCTTGTAGCCAGTGTGGGGGAATGGTATAAGACATTGATTCTTCTTGTAATTCACTCTGAGTAGTGGTCAAGAAAAATGGTCCACCTCTCCAGGCAGTCAATCCTTCAAAGTTCACAATTGTGAGCAGTTTTGAAGAATGGTATTTTATAGGAGGTTGGTGAAGGATAGTAATTTCCATTAGGAAATGGTCTGGACAGTCATTCCCTAGGATAGACTCATTCTCAACAATTTCACTGTGATTAGTTTCAAAGGAATGACCCAGTTAGGTGAATGGTCCAAGTTCAACAATTAGGGATAGTAATTCCCTAATTCAAACTCATTCTCTCTAGGCTGCACTATGATTAGTGTGGGAGGAATGGCCCAGTTAGGTGAATGGTCGAGGCTCATAAATGAGGGAAAATTATTCTTCTATGCTTGGGAAGAATAGTCCATATATCACATGAATTATGTTTTACTTTCTGACAGAATGTTCTCTTCCATATCTCACAGATGTGAGTGGAAGAATGGACCAGATGACTCAAGTTGTATCATGATATTGCTTATGCAGTTTGATATCATATGATATGATTTTTGTGGAGACTATATGTCTCTAGATAGTAGTTATATGTTACTATGGCGGATGTGATCCACAGGTAGTGATTGTGTGTCACTGATTAGTAGTTGTATGCTACTAGGAGTGGTTGCGTACCACTGGATAGTAGTTGTATACTACTATGAATAGACACAATTGTGTTCTATTGGATGGAATTATAGTAGCAATATGCTACTATATGAGTGCCATGGAGACTACCACTAGTGTTGTAGTTGATTTCCATCTAGATGGATAGTCAGTGTGTTGGTGGACAGACATTTTCCAAGCGGAGAATGGTCCAGACAGAAAAAATTGCCGGTGGACAGGCATTCTCTCTGTGGAGAATTGTCTAGGTTGGCAGTTTTTTGATGTATAATGGACTGGTGTTGGTTAATACTACTCCTTTATACTATCTGATTTTATTGACCCAGGTTCATGTCTTTCGGGTTTCCAACAAAGCCTCTAAAACTATCGGCCCTCCTGGTAAACCATAAGGCAACATAGTGCACAGGATGCGCTGCATAGTCTCACTCGAGATAGCTTTAATGGGTGGCTGTAAGACTCAGGTGTTTACAGCCTAGGATTGAGTGTGAGATAAGAGGGCTAGATATCGAACCATCTATTATAAATTGTAAATGCAGTCTACAGCTATCCACGACTATGCAATAATTACAATAGCTTATTCCCTCAATATCACAACAATATTCAAATAAGCAGCATAGTAACTCATTCATTCAACATAATAATAACTACAAGACAGGAAATAAATGTATTCATTCATCACACAACATAGATGTTACTGTGGTTCACCCCCTCCTGGGCTACGTCCACAAATATTTGGCTCTCGGCTCTTTTATTATAGTCTTTTTGCATCTACAGCGCCACACGCTTACAAGTCTTCCCAGTCAGGTAAGATATATATGAGGTGGACTAGACCGCACCAGGATATATAGCTTACAATATAACCCTCAAGATATACCTCTTTTCATCCTCTCTTAGCTCAACAACTTATACAAAGTAGGTCTTACAACAAAACATTACATATTGCATCAACTCCCGCGTAACTAATTTAACATCAATAATCCGAACAATAAAATATCCAAACTCTTATGATACCTATGTATCTATATTTATACATTTCAAGCTCTTTAGCCATTTACAATACCTTACCAAAACCCTAACCTTACCATCGTTATTTATTCCTCCCATGCATGTGTGTTGTTCTTCCTTCCATCTGTTCTCTTCCTTGCATGCACGTGTGCTGTGCTTCCTTCTAGCTATCTCTTTTCTCATGCATGCTTTCTTTCCCCAAAAATGCCTTGATTTTCCTCTTTGGAATTTGTCCTACCTCCAAAAGCCCCCCAACACTAACATGTGGCTCATCCCGATCCACCTATCCTCTGTGTGTTTCCTCGATCTCCTTGGTGATCATCTGGAACTTTTCCCTGAGCTTTGCTGCCTATGTCTGTGCCTGCGCAGTCTTCTCCTTGAGTGTGTCCACTATCTGGATTGCAATTTTGTCACTGATCAGTTCTACGCACTCTACCTAGGTCTGTGCTATATGTGCCTTGGATTCCTCTTCTTGTGCCAACACTTCTACTACCCATTCTTGTAACAGTTCCATTTGAGCCTGCCGCTCCTGTTTCTGCGTTTGCACGATAATTAACTATGTCCGCAATCTCTTCATATCCCGCGTCCCTTTGATGAATTTTGTGATTGGTATTTTATTATGCTTCTTATTGAGCTCTTGGATCGCTGTATTGATCCTTTATTCTTCCTTTTCCCAGTGTTGGACCTGCTAATCCTCCTCTAAGCTAGTCCAAAGTTGTACTGCTTTATCAAACAAGTCCGCTGTTGTGCTGACCTATTGCTCTATCTCTTGTAGCTGTGTTGTTGCTTCTTGCTTCCTCTGCTCCTTGACTGCTGGTGGAGTGGTTGGTATGATATGTTCTCAGAGATTCTTGATCTCCTTTTGATATAGATCAATTTCCTATGCAATCCGATCAATCTTTTCTGCTGCTGTGATTTCCTCACTCTGCATTGCCTGTGGAATCTTCTCATAAGTTCTTGCCAGTTTCTGCTCCAATCCTTTTATGCACTTCCTTTCCTCCTGGGTCTTGTATTTAGCCTTCTCATAGACTATTTCCTATGCTTCATGTTTCTTTGTTGCTTGCTTCAATCCGGTTAAGTCTCTATGTGTGTGAGACTATACTTCATGGTTTACGCTCACCTGCACCCTGTGTAGCATGCTTGATGGTATCCTTGTCAACACAAGTTGGATTTGGCTTAAGTCCTTCAAGGGTGTCTGCCCCACAAGTTTGTCCATGTACAAGATACTAGGGTTGATGTGGAATGTTACATGTGGCTGCAATATTTCCTAGTCTGACTCTTGTTCCTCTTCTTTCACTCTTCCTTCTGTCTGCGGTGTTGATAGTTAGACGCCCCTACTGCTTGTTGGCTTCCCTTCCCCGATTTGATTGAGGATTTGCCACATGTCTGCCAATTGCGTTTCAATCCTATCCTTGTGGTGTGCAGCATGGTCGAAGTCCTCAGATAGACAATCCTGGACTAGTCTGGAGATCATTTCCCCATCATCCTACATGATGGTATATTCTGGGGGTGGTCTTTGTGCCTTCATTTTCTTCCATGCGCTTCCTATCTATGTAGCTAGCCTCTTGTTTGTCCCTGCTTTCTGTGGGTTGGGACTTGCTGCTGTCTCTTGTGTGTCGTCAGTATGTTTTGGTTGTTCTTTGTCAGGCTGTGTACTCTCCTTCTTCCCCTTCTGGGTCCCTAACTTCAATGGCCCTTATTCTATTTGTGTTGTTTTTCCCTGGCCCGTTCTTCATCTCTTGGGCACTTGGATTTCTTGGGGCTACGTTTCTCCCTCCCCTGCCTCTTCTTCTGCTATTATGTCTGGTACTTCCTGGGTAAGAGATGGAGTCTTCCACTCATCGTCCCATTCATTGATGACCATGTCAATGTCACCCTCTATGATGCAGTAGCACATATGTAGCCACTGTTTCTATGGATCCTTCCTTGCATGTATCCACATTGTGTGTCATGTGGCTAGGAAATTGGTGATGGTTCCATATCACATCACAACCTTTGGTGTTATTCTCCACATATTGGAGATGGATTCTTGTAGGTCGTATAGGTATCCCTTGAAGATGGACCCATTCGCCTTCTTGTTCCTCGACTCTGGCCTAGCACTGAGAAACAAATACCTCACTCCCTGATTCGGTTTGTGCCTGGAACAAAAAAATACGTACCTTGGCTCTTTCCATCCCATGAAAGCTATTAGTGTGATCAACCATGAGTAGTGGAAATATGTGCCTAGATCTTGTGCATCCTTGCAGTCATCCAGGAATGAGTTCAAGAGATACGGTGCCCAACCCATTGTGGTGCCTTTTGGGCACTGAGCTGCAACTACAACAACCCCAGCTGGGATTTCCTCCCTGTGACATTTTCTTAGAAACTTCCAGGCTAAGATTTTCATGCCCAGTTGTGTGGCTGCATCGTTGATCCTCCTGATAATGATCCCTCATTTTCCCCTATCGATGCCATACTTCTTCTTCATCTCTTCTGCTAGCGCTTTCTCCTTGCTTTTGTCATCCAGAAACAACGTGAGATCCATGCCCCAAATTGGTAACCCTGTTATTTTTGTGATAATCTCAACATCTATTGAGACACGCTTGTCCAACCAGATGTCCCCACTATGCATGACTGCTAATAGTTTTTTGACGCATGCGATTGCATGATGAACTTTTCCAAAATGTGGTAGGTCCAACAGACCTAAAATTCCTATTTTCTACAACCTAGTTTCCCACTGGAGTGGCTGCTCGATTGGTTCTCCAACCTGATTTGTGCCCGTAGTTTTTACAAATACCCTCTTCACAAGTTCCAGGAAATTTTCTTCGTCTGCTACATCATGGTCGGAGCATTTGAGCTTCTCGATATGACCCAGTAGCTTTGGTCATACCTTTACACCATATGGTATGCGTGGTAGAACAATTTCTTGTCTCAGTTTCTTGCGAGGTGACCTGGGTATCTATATCTTGTCTTTCTTCTGATGTGGTGGCTGGTTCGAAGTTCCAGCGGCTTTCAGTTGTTCCTCTGTATACCATTTCGGCCATGCTAAGACATCTTCATCCGTCTCCCCTATTGGGTGGTCTAAGATGGTCATTTGAGATTCATCTGGCTCCACTTTTGTTGTCGGCTTCGGTGCTGTGATATTGAATTTTGGAGCTGCCTCTGTATTCTCTTGTGGTACTTCCTTCAAGGTTTCTTCTCCCTGGTTATATGACTTCTATACTTCTATCGGTATGTCTATATTCTAGCCCTCTGGTGCTGGTTGTTGGATTTCTTCTAGTATGGGTGTTGATTGCACCGGTGCTATGTCTGGAAATGAGATTTCGTTGACATTGACGATCTCTGGAAGTTGTTTTTCACCTTCTTCCACCTATCCTCATGAATTGGTTTGAAATTTGGTTTTCCTGGCGGTCTAGCTGGCTTCTGATTGCTTGGGTGGTGCCATGGAGGTGGATGTCAAATGTCTGCTAGATTCGAACGGTCTCTGTGATCTCTGTGAACTCTCTCTGTTCTTTTTAGCCTCTGTTTCTCTCACTCTATTCTCTTTTTGTGAATATACTATTGGCTCCCTCGCCTATGTGTTGTATGGATTATCCATGAAGATTGTCGAGGACTCTTCCTTGATTATGGGTTTAATGCACCTTAATTACAGGTTCAATGCACCTCCGACAGTTTCGTACTTTCCATTACTCTTCCTTTTGTTGGCGCAATTAATGTGGTGTCCAATCGGTCCTTTCCATCCTTTAATTCCTCCTAGTGCTGTCATGTCATCCTGCTTTTGCTGACTTTCTCTTTTCCTCCTTGTTTCCCTTTTGTATGTAGTCTTTGTCCTTCTCCTCCCTGAGTTTATGTTTCTATGTTTGTGTAGGATTTCTACCTCTAGTGCACTGTGGTTCTCTCCTTTTTTTTTACTACACGGTGGATGGTTGACTGTCCTCGTATAGCTTCAGTCAGCTCCCATTAATCATCCCTCTGAGTTCTGTGCCTAATAATTCTCTTAAATGTACATCTCCTCCGTATGTGACAGATGTTACTTCGTATGGTCCTAACTGTTGTAGGAAAATCTTCCTGCGGACAAGTAGATTGACCTCTAGAGCTTGACCTTAACCCTAGACAGAAAAATTCTTAACGTGGACACTGACTTCCTTTCAAATCTATCTAAACTAATGCATGAGAAGGGAGGTTAACAGAGGTACCTTTTAATCGACGTTTGTCCTTGCACGCTCTGAGTTGTGCTCCAATCCTTTTGCTCCTCGTTGAGGTCCGTGGACAAAACAAGATACGACCACTTCCTACTCTATTGACATTAGCTTGAAAACAGATCCATCAATAAATGATGAGTTCATGTGATATCATACACAAACTAGAAAGAAACAGGCCAAGCGTGTCATATTAATGAGAATAATGACAGCAGTACTTACAATCGTAGATGCGAATGCGACAACTTCGTCAAGTCCTCTTCGTCTAACCCTTGCCTGAAAGATCCACAACCTGGATAACAACAGCTTCACTGATCACTCTCCTTTGGCTGACTGTAAGTTTCCTCCAAGATCATAAGTTTCACATATTCAATCCTTCCTCCAATCAACTATGTTCCAACACCACTTATGAGATCATAAGTTTGGTGTAATTCTCCTTTTCCAGTCCTCACTTATGAGATCATAAGTTTGACATTCTCTATTTTGCCGCCTCTTCCACCATTAAAAAGCTTGCTTATATAGCCTTGGAGAGGCTTTAACCACTTGAGATATCCTTGGGGAAGTTGAGGATTTGCCTCCTTCAGTTGAGGATCTGCCCTAGGATCATGGATGGACTAAGGATTCGAGCTCAACTGTTTTCCAAGAATGAAAAGATGCTTCCCCCATTCATCTCAACAGCTCAACAACTGCCCAGAATAGGTAGCGCTCCCTCAAAAGGGTCATCAGAGCGTTGTAGCGCTCCCTAGTAAGCTTTAGGAGGCGCCAGCACTCTCAAAATCTATAGCGCTCCCTCAAAAGGGCCAGGGGAGCGTTATAACGCTCCCTGACAGTGTACGGGGGAGCGCCAGCGCTCCGAGATAGTGTAAGGGGGAGCGCTCCTCTTCAAAAACTCAGTTTTTGAGGTGCTTTCAGATGGAAAAAGGTTTGCAAGCCTGTTGACTCATTTCTCCTCTTCCAAATCAGATGTTTGAGGTCTTTCAAGTGTCTTTCTCATGTCGTTATAGGCACGACATATGCATCATGGCAGTATGCTTCTCTGACACTTGTGAGCGACATGCGACACTTGTGACCTTGTGAGAAAAATGCGACACTTGCGACCTTTGTAATGATGACACTTGCGACACTATCAAAGTGAGTAATTTTGATGTGTAACAGATTGCCCCCCAAAGTATGAAGTTAGAAGATAGGAACTGATAACTGAAATACTTTGTAGACTCTCAAGCAAGGGTATAGAATCGGAAAACCTGACGAAAGCTGCACACAAAACATACAAAAAATATCATGGCATATTTCAAAACCCAAGGCAGGCATACCTATGCTTGGGTGATCAAGACTTGCAAGATATGGCCGCCATAAAATACACTGTGGATCATAATTGTATTGATAAGAAGGTATAGCCACTGAAGATACAATGTGGATCTATACTCTAATGACATGAACTGATCATAGCCACGAAGAATACACAGTGGATCTACGAGATGACAAGACATAGCCACGACCAATACAAAGTGGATCTATGTAATAGTGTATGTGTCAATGTTCAATAGAAATTCCATCGCAACCCGGGCAAAGCATATATCAGAGTGAAGGCTCAACCCAGGGTCTCCATACCAATCCCAATATGGTACGAATCTGACCATGTGAATAGATGTCTTGATGTCGAACATGGCAGAAACCACTTGATTACCGGTCAATGATGTAAACCGTTAACAAGCGCGAGGGAGATCACCATTAATGTCAATGATTCCCAAGGTACCCTAGTACATTCCAGCGAATGTGAATAGATGAGCTGAGGTCGAACATCCATGGAATCATTCGATCAGGAGTCAATGATGTAAACCCACTGTCGAATGTGAGGAGGCCTGCCATTGAGGCATGCAGGTCCCAAAGTACTATCTGGTTTCTAAATATGATTCCTGGATAATGTGTTGGAGTCGACATGAATAGACTCGCCGAGGGAGGGCCTTGATGTATCTCCCATCAATGACACGAAATGGATATGGAGATGTAATTGGTAGATCAAATGGACATGGATTGACACAGATTTTGAGGCAAGATATTTGGGATGGCTGACTCTTTAGGCGAATACTTCCCTTGAACACTGAGGCACAACAAAAAAACATGACATGGACCAAAACTATGCAGTGGGTACTGTGACTTGCGTCGGGTGACCCAAAGGAGTGAAAGGAAACTCAAAGATTGGCTCAGTGCAGAGGTTCAGCGGATTATGATATGAGCAGATGACAAAGTGTCGTGTTCAAGGGCGACTCTAAGAAGTGCTAGATGGTGTTCTAAAGAGACTGCTTGGCTTGCTCCTTTCAATTTTTCCCCCATTCAGATAGATGAGTACCTCTTTTTGATTTAATGAGCTCGAGGAGGATAACACATGCTTGATATAACTCACCTTCGGTAAGTTCCTCTTCCTTTGTTTAACGAACCGCAAGAAGTAAGGGTTCGCTCCCATATGGGTCTGTCGATGTGTGCTTTAACGAGTCCAAAGATAGAAAACTCAAAGGTTTTTCGGAATTATAGAGTTTGGAAAAACACTTAAAAGAGAACTCTCTCAGTTCCTTTTTCGTACAGTAGTCCAACGAGACCGAAAAAGGGTTAAACTATCGCTCGAAGGACGCTCCTTCTGACCTTTTAATGAGCGTGAAAGGAAGCAAGGTCACTCGACAATATTTTCATATTTAGAGAGTCTGAAAAGGGTTTAAAGTAGACTCCAGGGGGGTTCCTTTTTTGTGTTCATGTATCCGTACAGGTCCGAAAAAGAGATAAAAGTTTACCCGGTTGCATTCTCATGTATTTACGAGCACGAGAAAGAACAAAGACTAAGCTCGGTATGCCCCCAGCTTGAAAGCTAATGGCTTAGCTCCAGAATGATCATCAAAGGCTGGAGACATGCCCCCCCAAGCTTCAATTCATTCACCGACTTTGAGGTTGTCACCAATTTCTGTGCTAGATGGAGAAAAAGGATATAGGTGGATGAAATGAAGGTTCAAAAATGAGACCTAACGAAAGACTCGACTCGACATCTACGAGATCTGGTGAAAGACTCAACTTGAAAGGAGAGGTGATTGTTTCATTTTTTAACGAGCTTGACACGGGAAAAGAACTATGCTCAAGGTTCCAGGTTCGATTCCCAGATTGTTGTTTCATTTTTTAATGAGCTTGCTACAGAGAAAAGAAACTATGCTCGTTATGCCCCCAGCATAAAAGCTAGTGGCCTCTGTTTCATTTTTTAATGAGCTTGCCACAGAGAAGAGAAACTATGCTCGTGACTTCTTCTTGATCATGCTCTGGAAGGGTACCATGTCAAGGGACAAAACTCGGTCATGGCTTCCAAGAGATCTTCGTCGGATGGAAGAGAATCACTCTGGATGGAACACATGTCGAGGGTCGCGATAGGGGTAAGAAGATCAAGCTCCAATAACCCTACCGAAGAGATCACCATGTCAACTACCGGATCCAAATCGTCATAAGTTGAGATCATGGGAGACAATGCCACATAATTAACATGCGGCGGGGGTGATACTGTCTGCATATAAGAACCACTTAGGGAGGTAACCCAATCGGGGGCGATGAATGAAAGTTGATCAATAGTCACAATTCTTCCATCGTGAGGGAAATATATCACACGGAAAAGGGTGGATACAAGAGCTTTCATAGCATAGACATAATCCCGCCCAAGGAGTAAAGAGAAATCCAAGGGGTCTCGGACTACCATGACATCGATAAAGACAGTTTTCCCTCCCAAAGTTACAGGAAATTGAGGAAGGATCCCTAAGGGTTGACTAGTTCCTCTGTTAAAAGCTAACAGATTCTGTGTAACTGGTGCAAGCTGTGGACAACCCAAAGCGTACCAAGCAACAAAAGACAAAATACTAACGGACGCACCTTCATCTATCAACGTTTGAGGAACGTCCCGACCACGAACCTGAACTGTAATCTGGAAAGGAATGTGAGAGGGAAGACGAGGTCCAGTTAGCACACCCCAATCAAAAAGGATGGCTTCAGTACTTGGAGGGGGTTCCATAAGAGGAAGAGGAATGCCCCCAGGCATGGTAGAGTCTGTATTAACGAGAAAAACATGGGCAGCATCGGGTTTACTCTCTATAAGGAGAGTAGGATTGACTGATGATTGGATCGGATCGACCAATGGTGGACTTGGATAAACCACTTTATCACTCTTCAGAGGAAGAGTGGGACTAACCGAGGAAGGGACTGGATCAGTCACTTTGACATTACTCAATGGAAGAATGGGATCGGCCGATGGCAAAACTGGATTGACCACTTTGGCACTCTTTAGAGGAAGAGTGGGACTAACCGAGGAAGGGACTGGATCAGTCACTTTGACATTCCTTAATGGAGGAATGGGATCGACCGACGGAGAAACTATATCGACCACTTGGGTTTCATTCTCCAAGGCAAGAATGGGGTCGACGGGTGGAATCGGATCAACCACTTTGGTGTCACTCTTTTGATGAAGAGTGGGGCTAATCGATGATGGACTTAGATCAGCTACTTGGGTTTGTGGTTCAATCGAGGAGGAAACTAGATTGACCACCTGATCAGCCGGACTGACCAAGGATGGAACTGGATTGACCAGTCCATCAACCAATGATGGGTCAGGGAAAAGCTTACGATAACCTTTTGGAAGTTGAAGTTTTTCCAAAAGAGAAGAAGCCTCGTCCATGTGAGGGCAAAGGTGAGAGTAATGATTACCTTTGCATAACATGCAAGGGAACTTGACAGTTTTCTTCTTCTTACCAACCTGAACATCACTAGTCGACGGGGTATCATTGACATGACTGACAGATGCCGATGATGTGGAGGACCACATTTCTAAGACCTGGGTAAGACCGGGGAAATCCCTCAGAAAGTGGTCACCCTTACAAAGGCTGCAAGAGAATTTGGGTTTTGGATTGTTTCTTTTAATCTTGTTGATCTCATCAACACTCCCGGTACTATTAACAGTAACTGGTTTCTTAGATCCAACATCTGATGTTGTTTGGGTCTTGGTCCTTTTCGGGCTCTTCTTCTTCTTCTCTTTCCGTTTCTTCTTCTTCTGATCAACCTGGCTACTTTCTTTAGAGCTTTCACTAGGCAAAGAAGGAGAAATGGAAGGAGACTTGATGGGCGAAGAAGGCGAAAAGTCAACATGAGGTTGATGTGTGGGTGGTGTATTGACATACAAAGTATTAGGTGCAACTGAAACATCATGAGGATTTGGGATCACCGGAGTGGGTAACAACCAAACTGGTAATCCAATAGTGAGTCCTGGAAGACTCAGTGTGGCAACATATGGAGGACCAAAGTTTCCAAATGAAGGAAAGGTATAAGGTTCCCCAGAATAAGGGGTTCCTCCATTGGTACTCCCAGGATTTGATGCCATTAACACTGACTCGACCTAAGGTCCACTAAGTAAAAGAAACA